>WSTJ01000759.1:0-18551 GCA_019623705.1 Ceratobasidium sp. 428
TGCCTAAAGAACCTAGCAGTCTCGTCCCGACACGACTTGGCAATCTCGCACGGCGTCGCACCGTTGGCCGCATGCAAGCCTCCAGTATAGCTAATAAACTCGTGCGTCGAAACCTCGCGGAACCACGGCTCGCGGCGCCAGTACACATCAGCGATCTCCTCGCCATACGCCGGTCGAGCGGTCTCGGAGCCGAGGTACCCAAGGATCTCGTTCACGTCGCGCATCACATAGACAACGGGTCCGACGGCCCGACCATAGTCTGTCAACAACGCCCGGTTTGTGCTCGACTCGACGATCCCGCCTCCGGTCGAGATGATCGTCCGCTTGGGGTTCTCGGTGAGCAGGTCCGAAAGGATCTTGCTCTCCATCGTTCGGAACGCGGGCCAACCCTTGCTGCGCACGAATTGGGAAACGAGTTCGCCCGTGTGCGCCTCGAAAGACGCGTCGGCGTCGACAAATGTCCAGCCGAGCGCCGCGGCTGCGATGCCGCCGATATGTGTCTTGCCCGCGCCGCGCATGCCAACGATGATGATCGTCGCTTCGGGGTCGTACTTGGCCGCCGCTACGCCGTTGTGGGTGAGCTCGATACCCTCGACGTCAATGCCAATCTACACACACGCCGGCCGTTAGTCCATGCATATGATAAGATGAGATGGAATGGAGATATACCTTGTTTGTGAGATCGTCCCACCAGTTTGGCCAGGTCTTCTCGACGCATCGCTTCTCTTCAAGAATCGTTCCCCCAACCACGGTGGCCAAAACGGAAAACGCCATTGCGACACGGTGGTCATCGTAGCAGTGCACCGACACGTTCTTGTTCAACGTCTCGATCGGCTGGCCGTACACCTCGAGGCCGTCGTCCAGCTCCTTGGTCTTGACGCCAAATTTGGCTAAAGTGGCGAGGGTCAATTATATGCGCGCCTAATTTTTTGATAATTTTGACTCACCAAGTTCGTCGATCATCGCGCGAATACGGTTACATTCCTTGACCCGCTGGTTCGCAATACCCAAAATACGCGTCGTGTTCTTGGGCGCATCGGACTCGAGACCTTCAGCGCTACCATCACCGCATACAGCCGCGAGCGCGACAGCGGTCAAAAACGCATCGGTCATGGTCTCCATATCCACGAGTCCGATCGCCTTGAGCTGGCCGATCGGCGGACCGGTCACGGTCGTCTCGTTTTCGCTCTGTTCGACCGTGCAGCCCATGCGCTTGAGCACGTTGACCGCAAATCCGGCGTCGCCCTGCAGGGACGAGGTACCGATGTTCTCGATTGTGCAGGTCGTGCCGGTGATCGCGGCCACGGCCAACGGATACGTCGCGCTGCTCGCGTCGGATTCGATCGCGTATTTTTCTGGGTTGGTGTATCGTGCGCGGGGGATGTCGTACACGTCGAGCAAGGTGCCGTCTGCTCCCTTGCGGCGCGTGACCTCGACGCCGAATGTCTTCATCATCGCGAGGGTCATGTCGATGTACGGCTGGCTAATAACTTGACCACCGACAAGCTCGAGCACGACGTCCTCGTCCCGGGCATAAGGCGCGCACAACAAGATACTGGACACGTACTGACTCGACACGCTCGCCGCGAGCTGGATCGTACCGCCCTTGAGACCGCCGGCGCCGATATGAAGCGGCAAGCATCCTTCGGACTCGATGTAGTTGATCTTGCTGCCGTTGGCGCGGAGCGCATCGACGAGCGGGCCGCACGGGCGCTGTTTCATGCGCGCGTTACCGGTGATAAAGGTGTATCCCTCTGGGAAGGCTTCCGACGCGGTCGCAGAGGACGGATCGGGTCCGACGAGAGTGCAGACGGTGGTGAGGAAGCGCGCGGCAGTGCCGGCGTTACCGAGGTAGATCTCCTTGCCGACGGGCGGGATCGTGAAGGCTCCTCCGCCGCCGGTGACGACGAGGGTCTCGCCACCATCTTCCCAGGCGAATTTGGCACCCTATCAGATTGTTAGTAAATATATGCGATGATTGGTACTATGCTCACCTTGAGCTCAATGAGCGCGCTCATCATGACCTGGGTGTCGTCGCTGTGCAGCAAGTTGCGAAGGCGACAAGTGCCGTTGCCGAGAGCGGCGAGCACGAGCGCGCGGTTGGAGATACTCTTGCTACCAGGGGTGCTCATCCGGACTGGGGTGTTGCGCGGGATACCAGGAATAACGCGGCACGCCTCGGCCAGGACCCGACGAATCACATCGTCCTTAACACCAGTAGCCTTTTCCTCGTATGTCTTGCCGATGCGCGAGAGCAGCACGATCTTCTTTTCAGGGCCCGAGTTCTTCTTGTCGATCTTCATGATATCGAGCAGGCGGTCGATGGTCAAGAGACGCGAGGCCGGAACGGCTTGGATGCGCGAGTCCTTGACCGATACGGGCAAGCCGTACGCCTTGAGCGCGCGAGTCAGACGACCAACGCCGACTTGGCTGAATACGCCGAGTTGGCGCGCGACTTCGCCCTCGAGGATCATGCCGATAGCGACACACTCGCCGTGGAGGATGGTCGGGGTCAAGACGGCTTCGATCGCGTGGCCGATGGTATGACCAAAGTTGACCAGGTTGCGCAAGCCAGTCTCGCGCTCGTCGAGGGTAACGATGTGCGCCTTGACGCCGATGCTCTCGGTGATGACATGTAGAAGTAGGGACTGGGATTCGGAGCGGGTAGCGATGGTGCGGCCGGCGTTGGTCGAAGCCGAAGAGGTGGCGATGGCGGAGAAGAGAGCAGGGGCAGAGGATTCAAGCATCGAGTACTCATTTTCGTTCCAGATGGCAGCGGTCTGAAACAGTCACGTGAGGATCGTCGGCCGACAATAAAACATTTTTTATTTGACTCACCTTGATCACCTCGGCCATTCCGTTGACAAATTCACGTTGGGGGAGGGTTTCGAGGAAAGCGGCGTCGATGAAGACGTAGGAGGGTTGCCAGAAGGAGCCGATCAAGTTCTTGCCGTGAGGGGTGTCGATGGCGGTCTTGCCCCCGACGGAAGAGTCGACCATGGCCAAGAGGGTGGTAGGGATTTGGACAAAGCGTACGCCGCGCATGCTAGATGGAAATGTTATAAATAAAACTAGATGTATGCCTTTGAATACTTACAAAGTCGCAGCGACGAATCCGACCAGGTCGCCGATCACACCTCCACCGAGTGCAAGGATGACGGTATCGCGAGTGCAAGCACTATCGAGCAAAAAGTCTTCGATCTCGGCCTTGCCCTCACGGCTCTTGCTAGTCTCGCCCGGTGGGATGACATGAGTCAGGAAACGAGAGGTGTTATCGGGCCTAGCAGCAAGCGCATCCGCAAATGCAGATTCAAACGAGGCGAGATGGAACCCGGCGACACGGGTATCGGTGATCAAGACATAAGTCGAAGCAGGGAGGGTCGTAAGGACGGTCTCGGCGATGTACGGAGTAAGATGAAAGCCGCAGTGGATAGAATCCTTTCCGAGGATGGAAACCTTGGTGAGGTCGGGTTGTTCGACGCTGGCAGTGGCCATGGCGTAAATCGTGTGAAGTACGGGTAAGCCCTAGCAAGTCGCCCTCTATATAATCCGTGCTGTGGGAGTTCTCCAGGGGCGTGCGACCAGATGCTGGCTCAAGTAGGCTCGATTGCGGTCTTGCTGGGACCCGCGGGAAAGTAGACACCTCCGGATCTAATCCTTCCGCCCGGGTTCCGGAGCCGGAGTATGAACTGATACACAAGTTTATTATATTGAACAATACGAGTCGACGTGATGCAGGTTGATGCCATGCCAGAGGTAGTTAATACCTAATGAATGTATGGGAACTGCGAAAATAAAACAATAGTACCTGGCCGCGGCAAAGGGCCCGAATCCGAAGCTCACCTGATCGGCTCTAGATGACGGAGGGGAGCCGGCGGGCACGTTTGTTTGGTGAGGATCTTACTGGTGTAGCCAGGTTCAACCGAGCTCAGATTGCGGGGGTGAGAGCTGAGCTACGATGCATCTTTAGCTTAGGGGTCGGAGGGGTTGGGTTTGGGCTCCTCGCTGTAGGTGTGTGTTGCGATCGAAAGGCAGCTAGCGTCTAAGATAGATATTTTGTGTCGGATTTACAGAATATAGGTAAATCACGGTGTTGTGAGTACTCTTGGCTGTGGAAGTCGGGAACAGTCTGGGCGCAAAGTTGGTCGGATGTTCTCAGGCTGGGCGCTTAGGTTCTCACGCGCCACCATCAGCCACCAGCACCCATCGGCAACACACGATTGTTCCAAGTCTTCTCAATAGTTCAACTCTGCCCGATCACATTTTCGCGTCCAATCGGGGCCTCCGGCTTGGCTTGTCAACTTGAGCAGTGGACTAGATTCCGGACATGCCACCGAACTCGACTGTGACGTCTGCGTTTGAATCTCACCGGTATGACAAACGTGACCTCGAACATCCCTACGGAACATCTCAATAGTTCTCTACCTGAACGTGGATACTTATAAAAGCAATCCGATTACCCACGTCCATATATACACCAGAACCTGAAATTCACCGGCACCCTGATCGTCTTACCACGACCCCCACAAATATACGCTCAGCGCACTCGACCGTCTCGATTCGGACGAAAGCGAAATGGAGTATTCATTGAGCGTCCTGAGCACCTGAGATCATCCCACTCCAGTTGAAACAAACACGTTCTGATGGGTTGAAACTTGATTGCTAGATAAGCGCCCATCATCCAGCCTCCTCGTACTGAGATATCTGTGGTGAATATATGAAAAGCGTATACTTTGAGCAGCTGTGTCACCTCAATCTATCTGGGCAGAAATAAATGTAAAATACGGGGGCTCATCAGCCGAAAAATGACCCACCGAACGCCGTGTCCCGCTCAGCCCTCACGTCATCGGGCATGTAGTGTAGTGGTTATCGCGTCTCATTTGCATGTTTGCGAGTTGAGAAGGTCCCCAGTTCAATTCTGGGTTTGTCCAATGTTTTTTCACCTCTATCGGCTACACTAAACACGTGAATACATCCCGACGAAGGATAGACACACTGATTTACGGGGACCGACGATTTGGCCAGAGGCTCTAATGTTTTGGATTCTACAGTTGTCTTTCATCATTGTTAGCGCTCGCTGACCATTATCCAAGTCCCACAGCTCACCATCTTATTATTATTGTTTTTATTTTAGGTTTCAATCTTGTCCGTTTGGCCTCCCCTCACATGCTTACTAGTAGTTTGCCCCCCCGTTCAATTCCGTTCAATTCCACCTTGTTCTACTCAATATCATGCTTACTTGGCTTGCGTTGCGCATATATACACTAATGACTGGAACGAATGCCGGATACAGGTCATGAAGCGTCATCTGTAGTCTACAAATCAACCGAACAGCTCTTAAATATATCATCAAGTAGTCTCGAGATGTTTAGAAAAAGCTCACGCGCCAACAGCGGTCGTTGGACAGGGACCGAGTAAACTCGAAGTGCGGCGAACAATGGCAACAGAGAGCTCCCGGGAGTAGCGCTTACTGCAACGCGGATATTCCCTGAATCCAAACGCCACATAGACAACACGTGAATATATTCACAAAAGTCCCAGCGCACGTCTATTTTCAGTCTAAACAAGTAAGGCTATGTGACCAGCCGTGTATTTTTTATGCTGCATAGCATCCGCCGATGCGCGTCGATAGCTAGCCGCTCTCCGACCTAAGTTGCCCGATAGTTTGGTTTATCCCGTCCATTATTTTGCACTCTATGTCGGGATATGGCCCACCAAAGATCCACGACACCCACCCCTCTGTCTCGCAAGTTACATTTGGCCAAAGACTGTATAAAAACCTAGTCGCCTTTCAATAACAGAAGACAGGGTCAAGAAGATAGTAGGAACATACTTGGCTGCGCCGGAAGCATTCGTGAATTCTCCCCCTGTAGGACCAGTGTAGCATGGACACCGGATAGTGATAGGCTGTGTCGCAGCCTTTTCGGCTGACGGTTCTACCTCGTCAAACCTTATCATCAACAAGACGAGCAGCCGTAGGTTCGGGAGTAAATGTGCAAACGACGGTAAATGACTTGACTGAAGCATCTGTAGCTCAAGGTGGAGCTCCTCCAGCTGTGGCACGGCAAGAAGAAAGTCGCGCCAGTGAACCTCCAGGCGCAAGTGTCCATAGGGGCGAGTAAGAATATTAGTGTCCAAGCCTACAGTATCGGGCCAGGACTGAAGACGAACTCTCCCAAGCCTGAGACGTCGCAATGGCATCTGCCTGAACACATCCAATGCACCGGGTATGAAAATTGCGAAGTATGCGTGGTTCCAGGGTGTGAACAGAGTAAGATCAACTAGACGCAAGCTATTTGTACCAATGCAGTGAAGAGCTAGCCCCGAACGCAAGCAGTGGTTCGTTTGCTCCTCATAAAATCCATCGTCAAGGAAAATGATAGCAGCCTTGGTCAGTTGACTGAAGAGAGAAGAAAGTCCGTCTATGCGCTGAATATCCAAGTCATCTATTCCACGAAACTCTAGTTGACGAAGCGACGGGAAAAGGTCATCGGATATACTTATTTCGCTGTGTTCACCTTGTCTCTGTTGGGAACCATCGTTATGAAGTGTGAGCACCTCGAGATATGAGAGCCGGCCAAGGACATCAAACAGCTCCTGATCCAAATTAGTCGTGCCGAGCGCTAACACTGAGAGTTGTGTGAGCCTAGCGATTCCACTAAGGATTCTACTGTGATAAATCGTCTCCGAGCCACTAGATGCGGCTGGGAATATCCGCAAGGTGTTGATCCACAGGCATGTGACAGCCATGCTACCGAGTAGCTCCGAGCAAGTTTCCTGGGGTAGCCAGGAGTGCTCGCTGCGCGGATCATCCCCAGAGCTCCTGTTGAGATCAATGGAATGCATCTCGAAACTAAGTAGACCAGGAGTAAGTAGCTTATGTGTCCATTCAACTTGGCTTGGGGGGATAGAGCCGTAGGTATTGACAACCAAACGTTGCAAGTTTGGCAACCAGGGAGAAGTTAAGTCATCAGCTGGCCACCCGTCGGGGAAGTCGAGGACGTATGGCATAGTGGCCCTAACTACTTTCACAAGGCGGGAGTAGAGCTGGAGCCGACTTGTATCAGCAATCCTAGGAAAGATAAAAATCTAGGCAGGGAAATATTTGAGACCAGACTATAACACTGCTCGACACGAGCTTACACGTTTATATTCCATACCCGCTCGACTGAGACACTTTTCAGTATGTTCAAAACAGTTTACTCCAGGGATAAGAAGCAAAAGACGCGTCATGTCAACATCCTCCCAGAGAATCGGTGATATGCATGCGAAACTGCGACGAGATGAACGGAGCAGGCTGGCCAAATCGCGCTTGGTGGAAAAGTCACTGATAAGGCGAACTAGCTCAGGTGTCAACAGAGTCCGAGAGCACGAGCTGAGCTGAGCTGAGCCCCTGTTTGGCGCCAAGAGAGACCAGTATCGTTGAGTTCGAAAAGTATCTTGGAGAGAAAACATTGGTAGATGATTAGAACGGCTAGTCTTAACGAGGCTGCACGTCGAGGCCAGCTGTGTTCAAGAGGGACGAGGTGGGTAAGCTGATTAAACAGGCGCACAACACGGGATTATATACACGGATAGGAGTTAGGAGGTCGAACCCCTGACCGTCGAGTCGATCCGCGCTACGCTACCTTCGCTGACGCATCGGGGAGATATGATAAGGCTATTTCTTCGCAACGAGTGGTTTTACTAGAACACTACGAGCTAAGGTGCGGGAATTGGTTCAGCCAAACTGAAGGTTGGGCTATAGAAGTTAACTTTTAAGCCGAGATCAGGTCATATTTAGCGCGTGATCGTTAGACCCTTTGGGAAACACCACGTAGCACAACTACTATAAAGGGACGGGCCGCTGTACAAGATTAATCTACTGTCTTAAACTTGAGTTGAAAATTTGCCCACTTGTAACACTAAGCTGGACTTGAGACACTTTCATTTGCCATGCTGTTTTACATCCTGATATAAATATTTGATCTGGTGCAACTTATCTCCGCCGTCTGATTTGGTTCCACTTTATTTACGCATATTTGTAGCCACATCACGAAGTGTCATGATGCCAGCTCGCGTTCCATATTTGAAGTGTTGCCGGCCGCACATCTATGTTCATTTCCCCCCTGTAGTATATACGGTCCCGCCCAATGTCCGAGGTTCGAGTTCGCTCCAAAACTGGGTGCTTGACTTGCAAGAATAGGTGGGTTCTGACTTAGAAGCGAGCCCCTCTGAAGTTTGAATGCCGCCGCCCGATCTACAGACGTAAAAAATGCGATGAGACGCGCCCAGCGTGCGTACGTTGTAGGCGTGCTGGCATGCAGTGCCTTGGCTATTCTTACCTCGACGATCCCGTCCCCAAACCCATACGACAAAGGAGACACATCTTCGCTGGTTACTCTCCGGGAATAATCTACTCTGCTCCATCTGAAAGTCGACCTTGCGTTCTTGCTTCTGAAGCTGATCCCACTTCCTCGACTCAATCTTCCTTAGGACATGACGCTCCCCACATGGATGAAATGTGGCCCCCCGATCCACAGGGTGACTCTAATCAAACCTCTCTAGAGCAGCTTGATCTCATTACGGCACGTGAAAATGCAATCAATAACATTCTCTGGTCTGAGGTATCCTCACCCGCGAGAGTGGATTCCCAGAGCTTGCCAGCTCGTAACGACCTACTGGAAACAGGCTTTGGTGTCCCTGCTGTGCCTCTAGAATCGATTCGCCTCGATTCAACTGGACCATTCGATCCAAGCCCTGACCACAACCTCGGTGCTCCACCACCTCAGACTCTGACCTCGCGTAACAATGCTTCGAGCCTAAGCACTCTAGATACCTCAAACAATGATTTCAGATATATGACTGCTGGACAAGCAGGTTTCTTCCAAGCTCTATCTACTCCTGAGGACCCTCGGGATCAAACCGTGTCCCCTTCTAATTTCTCTTCACAAACCTATTCCAGCTCCGAGGGTTCAATGCAACCACCCCCAATGGTGGAATACGATGACGACTCCTCCGATGGTAGTGAGGATCTCAATACTGAAGGTATCATGGTTAAAGTTGGGTCGACGTTGGCTCTAGATCGAAACGTAGCGAGTAACTCGTTGCCCTACGTGATTTCAAGCTGTACGAGATCTGTCCCCTCGGCTCCTACTATTTTAATCCTTAACATTTTTCAGATTTTCGATGGATCATTCGAGTTGTGTTCGAGCCGTTAAAGCTGGTAGAGCGAATGGAATACCTTCTTAACAAACGTTACGCGTCGGATGACCTTCGCTACGCAACTACGCTTGTCGCCGATATAGTCTATTGGCTGGTGAATAACCCGACGAGTGGTGAAGGTTTCCTAGCATTATCATGTCTTCAAGCTCGTATTGACCACAAGATTGCATTGGTCAACGCCAACAAAGAGCTTCTCTCCGAGATATGTGGGCATGAGGCACTGAGTACACTGTTGTATGAAATCGAGGAGGTAGGTAGTACGCGCAGTTATTGGCATCCGTTAATGCGACCGGCACTAGATAATATGCATTCAATCTTTTTCAACAACTCTGGCGCATACAATCAGGCTACACAAGTCAGCCGCCCTCGTGTATCGGTACACATGTCCCGAACCTCCTGGCATGCCCATCCACCTCCCAGCCAAACTCCTACAGTCAGATTCTAGACACCGCGGTTTTCCCGCAATGGATATTTTGCTGAGCTTAAGTACCTGCCAGCCTATGCTTTTTCGATACGACGTAACGCCACTCTCCGAGCCTTTCGAACTCGATAGCCACAGTCCTGGCATCCAATGGATGCATGGCATTCCTGATCAATTTCTTATTATGCTAGCTCGGATGAATATGCTTCGTGAAGACTCTGCACCGAATATAGATCCCGATATAATAAGTGATCTCGAGACCCAGATTTCAAGCTTCGAGCCCGCATTTGACAGATCTACCGACTCGTACTTAGCCATCGCAAGGCTAACGGTGCAGGAGACTTGGCGACAAGCCACGTACATATACCTCTATATGGTGAGTTCACCTCGACTTGTGGGCTCATTCGGGCATTCAGCTAGTTATTTAGGGTCTATGCGGCGCCAATTCTCGAGATCAACGCGTCGAAAAGGCACTTAAAAGCTTCATAAGAATTTTAGAAGGCGTTGCACCAAGGCGTACACCAGATACTTTCTTAATAGTCCCGATGATAATAGTGAGTCTTGGCTAATCCCTCTCTTGTGTCTCACAAACGTGGTTTCTATTAGGCTGGAGTTGCTGCTCGAAAGAAAAAGAATCGTGCTACAATTCAGCGACGTATGCTAGGAGTTCAGGATTGTTGTCAAATTGGTACATCCGGAAGTTGCGCAGCGCATATACTTGTGAACTTATGGTCCTCGACTGATGCTATGGGGCGGCCAGCGGTGTGGACAGATTTACAGCTCGCCGCTTCAAGAGCGACGGGGATTTTGTAGAATATAGGCTCGCATCTCGAGTGAGCGCCGATGTGTACTGTCAGCCAGGAGGATTCATACTCGTTCCTTGTTCGTTGCTCTGTGGCTACGCGATACAATACTATTTACAGCACTGGACTGCTCAAATTGGATCTACGCGGTGCAAGCGTCGAGCAACAAACAAAACCAAAATGTTAGAGCCACCTGCGTCCTGTGTGACTTGAAAACCGTGGGCTAATCATCTCATATTGGGCCTAAATCTGTAAGCGAAACCGGTAATTATTTTAGCTCGAATAGATTCTTGTTTTACCCGCTATATCAGATCCTTCATCAGTCAGCCTGTAGCTTGTTCGTCTTATCAACGCGTAGATATTATCGCAACAGGCCATGAAAGTCTGACTTGTAGCCCCGTACCAAACAGGATACTGGTCTGACCTAGCCATGGGCTAATCGAGCGCCATCCCGTCTGGTCCTGTGTTCGCGGGTCGGTCCAGCAAATGAGGGACAACCAGTACTAGTTCCCATGTACATCGCGCCCATAGGTTATCTAAACATGGGGCACAAATTCGCGCTGGGTCGGGTGATACAGGCGGCGTAAACGGATGTGGAACATGCATGTTGGTCGGGGATTAGAAATTGAACAAATTACGCCAGCGTTATTATTCACATGAGGGGATGATTCGGTGGATGGTAGATGCTCTAACCCCTGTGCCGGAATTGCGCACCGAGTACCCGATCAGTACTAGAAGCCGTATTGGACACTTCCCCACTGCGTCAACGTCAGCTGCAAACGATCGCAAGGCGCCTGCACGTGATACATCAATCACCAGCCTTGACTCGACTGTAACCTTTGATTTTGCTTTCAGCTGCTGCATTCCTTATGATCTAGCACTCTATGCGTGGTAGCAACGCTTAGGTTCTCCAACTGCGTGGTCTAGCACTAGTAAAGTGATATGAAATGAAACCTGGTACAATCTCGACGTTACAAGTTATGCGGAAAACCTCGATGGGATATACATGAGTCAAGTGGGGCGATTATACAGAATATGGAGGAACCGACCAAACGGAATAACAGAGAAGAAACAACAAAAGAGAGCGACAAGAAGAGACCAGAATATCAACTGCTGGTTGTGAACAGCTGCTGGCGTCGTTCCTTCCGGCTCGGATTGCACGTTATCCAACGTCTCCGCTGCCTGTAATGTGTCCAAACGCGAAGCCTCCAGCAACTGCGTCGAAAGGTCTGCTTCAGCAGGTAGTATAGCCGTCGGGATGTCGGATCGGGCAAGTTGACCACGAATTTCATCCAATCGGCGCGTGAAGTGAAGGAGATGCGGGTGCTCATTGGCCCAGACTCGCTTTCCTACCTCGACCACCTCTCGCAGTAGTAACTCTGCCTCTCCTCGCCGCCTTTGTTTGGAGCACGTCACTGCCAGGTTTCCCATCGCCGTCAAAGTGTCCAGGTGTTCGTTGCCTGACACCCGCTTCCTGACCTCGACCACCTCTCGCTGCAGCATCTCTGCCTCTCCCCACCGTCCTTGCCTCAAGTACGTCACTGCCAGGTTTCCCATCGCCGTCAGAGTTTCTGGATGTTCGTTGCCGGACACCTGCTTCCTAACCTTGACCACCTCTCGCTGCAACACCTCTGCCTGTCCCCACTGCCCTTGCTCCGAGTACGTTGCTGCCAGGTTTCCCATTGCCCTCAGAGTGTCTGGGTGTTCGTCGCCCGACCGTCGCCTCCTGACCTCGACCACCTCTCGCTGCAGCATCTCTGCCTCTCCCCACCGTCCTTGCCTCAAGTACGTCACTGCCAGGTTTCCCATCGCCGTCAGAGTTTCTGGATGTTCGTTGCCGGACACCTGCTTCCTAACCTTGACCACCTCTCGCTGCAGCACCTCCGCCTCTTCCCACCGTCCTTGACCCCAGTACGCCGCTGCCAGGTTTGCCATCGCCTTTAGAGTGGATGGGTGCTCATTACCCGACAGTAGCTTCCTGACTTCGACTACCTCTCGCTCCAGCACCTCTGCCTCCCCCCACCGCCCTTGACTCATGCACGTTGTCGCCAGGTTTCCCATCGCCGTCAGAGTTTCTGTGTGTTCGTCACCCGATACTCGCCTCCTGACCTCGAGCACCTCTCGCTGCAGTAGCTCTGCCTCTCCCCACCGCCCTTGACTCCGGTACGTTGCTGCCAGGTTTCCCGTCGCCCTCAGAGTGTCCGGATGTTCGTCGCCCGATCGTCGTTTCCTGATCTCGACCACCTCTTGCTCCAGCACCTCTGCCTCTCCCCACCGCCCTTGACTCACGCACGTTGCTGCCAGGTTTCCCATCGCCGTCAGAGTTTCTGGATGTTCGTTGCCTGACACCCGCTTCCTAACCTTGACCACCTCTCGCTGCAGCACCACTGCCTGTCCCCACTGCCCTTGCTCCGAGTACGCTGCAGCCAGGTTTCCCATCGCCCTCAGAGTGTCTGGGTGTTCACCACCCGATACTCGCCTCCCGACCTCGAGCGCCTCTCGCAGCAGCACCTCTGCCTCTTCCCACCTTCCTTGACTCATCCACGTTACAGCCAGGTTTCCCATCGCCGTCAGAGTGTCCGGATGTTCGTCGCCCAATCGTCGCTTCCTGACCTCCAGCACCTCCCGCTCCAGCACCTCTGCCTGTCCCCACAGTCCTTGATTTGAGTATGCGTTTGCTAGGTATCCCATGCTGGACAGAGTATAGGGATTGTCTCGACCCAGAACTTTCAGATTGACTTCATGCTCCGCCTTTACCAGTCTCTCCTGGTCCTTTGCACGCCCACTTTCATCATAGACCTGGTGAAGTCGCCATGCTAATCGTGGCTTGAGCCTCTCGCCATCTGGCAAGCAGTCGACGTGGCTTAGCAACACTCGACGGTGCGCATAGTCTTCCGTTTTGTATTCCCGTGTCACGGAAGACGCAAGCAAGAACGCAACACAGCTGCGTGCTGTATCTGGGTCGGAAATCACAGTGCGGGTCCATTGCTGTACGAGGGGATGGATAGAGTAGGAGCGATTTGCTTCGTCGTATGTGAGCAGAGAGTACGAGGTGAGGTCCTTGATTGTTCGTAGAAACACCGTCTTGTCCCAGGTACCATCTACTAGTCTAGTGAAGCTTGCCAAGAACTCAGTCGTCATCCCTTCGATTCTCGTTTCCTCGTCAGTCGGTGGTAGTGCATGTGGCTCGTCCTTGAGACCCAGAACAGCGAACCGAAAGATGTCCTCAATAATCTGGTCGTGGTGCATGTACGCAAGATAGTCATATAGCTGTTTTGCGAGCGGTGATAGCCGTCGATAGCTCACTTGCCATGTCGCATAGATTGTAAGCTCGTAGTCATCCGCCTTCTGTACTTCGCTTGCATAGTCGTCCAGTATCTGTCCTCGGCTCGTTTGGTACATGTCTAGATACTCTTGTACGGTGCACATGTTGGTCCGAATATATGCGCCGGCTTGTACAATCGCCAACGGAAACCGGCCAAGCATCTGCGTATAGTCTATAGTCAGCGCTACGCAGGCCCAAACACACTAAGCCAAGAGCAAATACCTCAATCAGCGCCACTCCTGGAGCGCCCATATCCTCTGCCGTTCCGACCGCCTTTGCGAGTAACTCTTTGGCTTCATCCTCGGACATGTTTGAAACGTGATAGCTTGCGTCCGCTCTATGCGCTAGATTGGCCATCCCACGGTTGCGGGTCGTGATTAGAATACTTCCATGCGAGCAGGAAGGGAAGTGGCCGCGCAGACTCATCGATGTATCATCAGCGTTGTTGTATAAGATCAGCCAGCGCTCCTGAAGGCGAGCCAGCCAGGTGAGAGCGTCGCTAGCGCAGTCGCCGACGTTCTTTGCGAGGGCAGTGCGTTCTAGGTCAGCGTCAATAGTGTGCTTAGAGGTGCAGTCAACATAGAATACGTGGTTATAGCTATAGTAGCACAATCGTTAGCTTCAGATAACTTCTGCCATGGGCTAGTGCTCACTCGTTCGCATGCGTCTCCGCGTATTTCAGCGCTAGTTGCGTCTTCCCCACCCCACCAAGCCCGTGGAGCACGCATACACGTTGACCTTGTGCGTCACCGAGACATCGCCCAATCCGGCTCAATAAATCATCCCTTCCTACGAACAGCGGCGACGGAGGAGGGCAAAGTTTGATCGTACGTGTTGGACTAGACGCTTCTGGGATGCTGCCTCCTGTCAGCACAAGCATTATGTTAGATTAATACAGAGTGAGTTTCCAGAGCTAAACCTTACGAAGATGCATCATTGGCAGCCTTTTGTTCTTTTCCAGAACTGCCCGCGCGATTTCGGTCATTATAGCATCGTTCTCTGATATACTAACATATGATCGAGCGTGTGCCGTTCCTTCTGAGCGCTTCTCCCAGTCTATCGTCTTGATGTTCTCCATTCCTGCGTTGACGCTCAGGCGAAAATAGTGTCCAGGTCGATTCATGAACCGGACCAACATTTCTTCCGCCACTCGGTCGCACTCGGTCGCTATATTCACCACGTATAGTTAGTTGCATGAACATGTATCATTAACACAACGACGCACCAAATGCTTGCTTTTGTCGAGCACCAATACTCACAACGCATGCCAAGTATTCGTTTTGGAACAGGTGTGCGGCTTCGTCCAGAAGTTGAACCATAGGATTGAAGCTGCTGAGCCCGACATATGCCGACTTGATACCTCCGGGCTCGGCGACATCCATTGGCTTGAATAGTCCGGAGACCGCAAAGCTCGAGCATATCGCTTCAACGATAGTGCAGTCTGGTAAGCTGCTCGTGTCGGTCGTATATGTGCGCAGACAAGTTGGTGATCCTGCCCTCATCCCACTTTCGGGGGCTACACAGACCATTCTGAGAGACACCCAGTCAGATCGGTATCATCTAGTTTACCAGCAAGTTCCGACTTACACCTTGCATGTCTCAGGGTTACCTGCTTCAGGATCCAGCATGCGCTCGCTGGCACCCACACCGCACGACTCAAGCATCCGTTCCACCGCTGCCTTCAGCTTCGTTCTCTTGAATGCTTCGTTCCCAAACGCCTTCTTCTCTGAGAATGCCCCATCCATAATCGCTACGCAGTGGCTTCTCGCCTCTTGCACGGACATGCCAAGTCTACCAAGCAAGATAACGAGCAATCTAATTATTCGGATTTACATCAGCGAATACGCCCGACAAACCCACTCAAGCTTACCCCGCAAACCCAGCACCTATCATCAGTCTGAAGTGTTTGCGTGGTAAGGGCAAGTCTGGTAGACCCGACTCATTCTGCACACGCCTCATCAACTCTTCGATTAGCTCGACTGAAGACAAGAGTGAGGCTATGCTCCCTCCGTCTTCACCGTTATATCAGCTTGTGGTGTTCCAAGATTTAAGGCTAGCCCGAGATGTACTCACCGAGAGATAGCGCACTTGCGCCTTCAGCTTCACTATGGATTTGCGCGGAAGACATGATAACGGACTAGATTAGTAGGAAATAAGATGTGGTGGTTGTGCTTAGGTGTTGGGCGATAGGCGCCTGGTGATTTGTGCCCATCAGTAATTTGAAATCAGATGTCGCGATGGCGCATATATACCTCGATGCTCACTAAGCCCTATTTTAGATGATAACTCGAGACGCATACAAACCAAACAAGTGCCGACGAAAATTCTGCATCAGCTGTAGCGGTAGCGGGACTAAGGAGATGCCTGGGAGGGGAGGCGGTGAGAGCGTGAAGACAGTTCAGTTGGACCTTAACGAAATGCAGTGAGAAACTTTGAAAATAGTGGGTTAAAACAAGATGTGTTGTACCTTAGAACACGGCTTTTACAAATGACCTTAAACAGAGCTATAAGTTTTAGCAAATATCCTAGGTTCCCGTTTGTATGTGATTGGTTTGCTAGCATTGAAGGTGCTTAGCTGATGCCTATTTGCTATTCTGTGGAACTCGCTGATATCCGGGCAATTGACTTCAGGTACATTGATAGTCTAGAAATGAACCGAAGTCGCGGCTTACGCTTCACAAGCCACATGTGGGGGCTACCACATGTCGACTCAGATACTAGTAATCATTACTCGTGGTTCGGCCACTTCCAAACACGCCAGGATAGCCACTTGACGAGGGTTTCTGCTGAGAGCTGTAAGCTCACACTTGTTGCGTAGTCTATCAGTAGCCTGCCGCAAGCATTGGCCGCCCCTTGCTTTAGCTTGTTGATTATCGACCTAAATAGCAATTCGAATGGAGCGAAGCTTAGACAGCGAGTGAGAACCAAGTGTTTAAAACCTGTAGCGAGAAT
This sequence comes from Ceratobasidium sp. 428, assembly GCA_019623705.1. Classification (NCBI taxonomy): domain Eukaryota; kingdom Fungi; phylum Basidiomycota; class Agaricomycetes; order Cantharellales; family Ceratobasidiaceae; genus Ceratobasidium; species Ceratobasidium sp. 428. Next base: position 16,706 of record WSTJ01000759.1, read on the forward strand.
CTTTCAACTATAGTATACCACTATAGCTAACTCGAGGCAATACACAATCAGTTCGAAATTTGACGTTGGATCAATGAGTTATCTACCGAGCTCTTTGTTTCAAACCATTCCTCCCCAATGATATTTCCCCATATCACCGTCATCAATATGGCATATTAGTGGGTGGTTCTTCGACTTCATCCATTGCTGTACCGACGGGCGGTGGAACCTGAAATGCACCACCAATCAACCCTTCAAGCCCATTTGGAGATCTGTCAGACGTCTTGTGCAAGCGTAGGTAACGGAGGCGCAATACCCAGTAGGCTGGCGACTCGTCAGGAGAGTCACGTGTATATCTCAGCCGCCTCGCTTGACAATCCGAACTGTAAGAAAAACACAAAGGCGCATCCTGGGAGCAACGAAAAAACGGCTGGCGAAAGACTCACGAGGGGGGACGCAAACGCTACGCGGAGTGTAACACAAGTATATGAGGGGAAATCACGAGAATTGAAGGATTCTTGGACCGGGGAATCAGGAGTCGTCTCACTTGGGGGGCCAAAAGTCCACGCCGGCGCATACAAGGCCGTACTGGGGCTCGAACCCAGGTTGCGGGAAGATTTTGGTGTCAAAATCCCGAGTGCTAAACCACTACACTATACAGCCAGTAATGTGAACATCTGCGCTTGTGAATATGTTCAGCGAGCGGCTTTGAGAACTTGGCCGATCACAAGATCAGGTGCTGCAATCAAGTAACCGAAGCCTGACCCCTCATTCTACCATTATAACCCAATAATATCTGCTTTGGGCGAATAATTTGTGCGCATATTGCCACCTCGTATGTCTTTCGAGGCAGCATAGAGATTGGAGCAGCTTAGTAGAACATAGTTATATGCACATGAAATCTCAAAATCAGCTCTAGCCGTTGAAGATAAGAAATATAACAAACTGAATTAGGCATACAATATCACCACATACATGACATAGATGTTATCACAACCGCAAATCAAACTCAACCCCTAACAAACAGCAAGTAGCTCAACCCCGCTGCTAGGCTAAAAATAGCCACTGGCATGGCGTTCGTTACTTCCTTCGGTATCTTAGTTGCGATTGAAGCGCCGCTGGGATTGATGTAGTGTCGCGCGAACAAGTCGTTCTGTATCCACATCACTTTGTTTACTGCAACCAAGACTGCCGTTTTTGTTTCGTCTGGTAGGTCTTGCGCCATTACCGCTGAAGTGAGCATGCTCTGTACGTATCCAAGAAGCTATAGGAGGTAGGAAGTCAGTAGAAGAAGTGAGGCGCAGGAATTTACGACTGACGATTGCGCAATGGGTGTCTGAAAATATCCATGAAACCTTGTGAGTCATCCCGAATTCCAAACTCGGTAGCAGCTACTCACAGTCAACGTGCAAGGGTGACTTCTTTTCACGATGCTTAAATCCAGCCTGCCCCGTATGCATGATCCCAACCTTGTCAAAGTATTCGAACGTCTTGGGATCAGTGTAATCTGCCGTAAACACCTTAGCCACCCAGACTTTTAAGAAGTTTTTCCTATAGGCGCGCATGTATGAGTGCTTGTTGATTGTCGTACGTAGAACGAACATACCTGAACTTGATTTGTTCAGAGTCGTGATTGATGTCTTCCAAGCGCTCTGCCACCTTTCCTTCGAATCCAGAACCTCGGGATAAGAAGGAAGCCCGCGTGATATCAAATGAGAATAATTTTTTATCTGCCGGTCATTAAAAGTTAGAAACAAACGATTGAATGAGACAAATGTGTAAAAAGGACCTACAAACCGCATCAACGGCCCCGTCGGTAAGTCCTTTGACGATCGGGGCAGCAGCATGAAGCGCTGCTGCGTCGTCG
>WSTJ01000760.1:0-18540 GCA_019623705.1 Ceratobasidium sp. 428
TTGTCTAAGGCATCGCTTGTAGGCGAGGTTGACTTCTGCTTCGCGTTTTGACCATTGATCTAGTTCCTCTTTCGACTAGATACATGCTGGTGAACCGAGTGAAGGGGTGGCCGATGAAAAGAATAGAACTTACAACAAAATATCCAGCATAAACACAGGTTAGCCTAGGTGCCATATGTATTGTGTTCAAAAAGAATGGAGTGAGGCAAGGGGGTAGGCTAGATCAAGATGCGCGGCCCCGATCACCTCAAGATGGTCTCGTGATCGCGTTGAGGCGCGTCGTGGCGTGACCGCGTCGTTTAATCTTTCCCTAATATGTAACTTACCGATGACGACACGGTCCAGAATCTGTCATCTAATAAACTACACACACATTTATTTCCTTAAGTGCTTTCCTGTCCATGTACTAACGATGACCCCACGCATATACCTCTAGTCTATACTGCGTCGGAGAAGTTACCCTCACTGATTGCTGCTGAGGCTCTACGCTATCAGTTTCCAATTCATCAGAAGGATGACCGAGTATCGGGCCATCCGCCTTCTCAGATACCTTCTTCGCCCGTAGAGTGGGCGCACTGCAACCTACGCTTTTTTCTCCTTCACGGTGCCTTCCCTCATGCAAGCACTGCCGAGGATGCACACGCAAAGATGATAGCGGAGTCACGCTATGACATGGGTAGTTTGTGTCGTAAACCCAGCTCTACTCACCCGTTTCCGTGTTTCAATAGCGACAATACGGGCAATTGTCAAGTCGTCAATATTTTCAGTGTTACTATTTACTTCGTTTTTCTGACTATCTACGTGTTTATATGCCCATTTGGTTGTGCATCTTTAGTGGATCATGCTTCTACATGAAATGATAGTTGTATTTGTACTGATATGTTGCGTTAAACTGGCTCTAATCATTTCAACGGGGTTGAATCTGGGTCCAACTTGCATTGTAAAAAGACTAATTAAGCCAGACAACCGTCATGGCAAAGGCGGAGGGTCTCCACCGCACGGTCCTGGTGGACCGTTCTCAATTTGCTCCATGAACTCGGCTTTGCGCTCTTCGAATTCTTCGGGCGCCACATTGTAAAGCATTGCCGTAGGAGCCCACACGATGATCGTCCACTCTGAGAGCTCTATATTTAGGGCATCCTCGAGCTTCTGCTTGACCTCGAGGTCGGTGGCTTTCTCCGCGAATCGCTTCCACTCTGCGGGCCTGCATGTCGCCAGAGTGCGCGCCTCTGCGTAACGTCTGTAGAAGACCAGGTTCATGTTCCAACAGTGGAACCCGCAGCCTCCATGCTATGAGGGGAGTGATAAGTAGGTTGCGACTAAAAATGGAAATTGTTTACCTCGAGCTTCGGAACGAACTGACATTTGATCGAGATCCCGAGCTTTAACTTTCTGAGATATAAGCCGAGAGCAAAAGCGATTGAACCAGCTTCCCGCTTGAGACATTGTCTGTATACCGGGCTGCTCTGTGCTTCGCGTTCCGACCATTGAGCTAACTCTTCTTTCGACTAGATCGAATCAGAGAAGTGAGCTGGGGACACGTCTGACAAACGCCGCTGCACTTACGATGAAATATCCAACGTAGACAAGAGTTTTGCGTTTCATTGCTATCGCGTCCAAGCTGAATGGGGGGGGGGGGGGTGGGGGATGTAAGTTGATGGTTGCCGTTTATATCGGAGCTGGGCAAGTTAGCATGTCAAACAAACCAAACCTCAGGGTCCAATCCTGTTCATCCAACTCCTCTTGCACAACAACGAGCGTTGACCCCAAACCTCGTGTTAACGATCACAGTACTAGCTCTACATAGACCGAAGAAGTATTTTCCACTGCATTCGTACGAGTGGCGCGACAAGAGTACCGATATTTGGACCAGAGATGCTTCGAGTGCACCCTGACTAGTTCGCTCACCTTACATAGTCTTTACCTCCGCTCATTGTAGCATCGCTTCTTGCTCCTCTCTCCGTTGCTTGAGCTGTGGCGCAAGAAGAACCAATACCTGGTCTTGAAGAGGAGGGGGAACACACCTCATTAGTCGTGGGTGACGAAGAGCATACCAGGGCTCACTGTATCGTTTAAACTCAGATAACCGCCCCGCCACCTAACGAACTGAGGCGACCCAAACCCAGATTTCACCGCTTTAAGCGGCTGTGGCCGCTGTGAGAGGCATCCGAGTTCTGAGTGCGGCAACCAGTGCGCATATATCCCGTTTAGCTGGACAAAATCGGTAGGATGTTGCGCTGCCGCCTATCATTGTTCCGAATCGAACAAATAGGCCAACGCTAGACCGTCAGCTCCGACGCGTTCGGCCTTGCTACCCAAACTCCGCTTTAGTATACAAGCAGCAAGCGACTAGCCAACTCATCTCAAACTCCCACCGTTTTCCAAGGGTGACGCAATGCCGACGGGCATGAATACTACCATTTATGCTGGCTATTACACCGTGAGTGTTCCGTTCGTTCGCCTCGTTACACTCAAGACTTAACTATTGGCTCAGTCGAGAGAGGATCTAAACAAGTGGTCGGAACGTGAGGAGAAAGTCAACGGAGGGTGGAAGAAATGTCTTACTAGAAAAAAGGGGCTTGTAGATCTCGCTGTTGATTCATATCTCTGGAGAAAAAAGATTCCTCACTTGGTCAAGCAGCAATTTCCTCCAAAGCTTGAGGTAAGAGCGTTATTTCATAGTCGAGGCTTTATCTGGCACTATGACCTTTCGCCTTATAGCACGGCGGCTGCGGCTTACATCGCTGGAACAGCAGCTTTATTTTCTATCGGCGGTGTGGTGTGACAAAGAGCTTGGCGAACTGCAAGCTTAAAGACTGGCAACGATTCAGGGAGACACCTGTCGATCGCGAGGTCAAAGAGAAGCTCGAGGAGGTCTTACACATTGGCTCTCGGAATGGACAACAATCGTATGGGCACCTCGGGGGATGCTGTACGGTGCGACGGATGAGATGGTTAAACAGGGCGGAACCGAGTTGATAGAGCGATTGGAGAATGAACCGCCAGGACCATGTGGAGGTGACCCCCCGCTGGAAGACTAGTACCGGTGTGCCGTTAAGGTGTTGTACTTGACGCCACCTGACTATACATGTTTACCGACGGTGGATTGGTTTATTAACGGAAGAATCAGACGATTAATACGAGTACATCAATCATACCGACGAATAGAATAATTAGTTAAGGTGCGACATCGGCGTGTACAAAATTGGAGCATTGGGTTGGGTATGTCTATATAAGGCTATCAGCTACAGTACTGCATAGTACTTACATTACGCGATCCCGTGATCGCGTTCTGTCACGTCTCGTTAATTGTGTTGCATAGGTGATGTGACGCACATCAAGATAAACCAATTTACCGCTCCCCGGAGGCCTCCGTGGAAGTAGCAGTAGCCGCCACCGCACTGCACGACATGACGTCCTCAGTGATCAAAGCATTGACCGGTAGCCTTACAATCTATACTGGCGCTTAGGGATGTGGCCACGGCAAGACAGAACAACGCAATTCTTGGAATCCTATATTTGCGTGGAGGGCCATATTTAGAAATGCAATCACGTCCATCAAATCCATGTGACTCATAGTACAAAGCACATAAAAATACGTCTACAAGGTACAAAGGTCAAACATAAGCTTGCAGAGGTCATGGTAAAGGTGGAGGATCTCCACCGCACGGCCCCGGCGGGCCATTCTCTATCTGCTCTACCAGCTCAGTTTTGCGTTCCTCAAACGCCTCAAGCGTCGCATTATACATCATTGCCGTAGGACCCCACACAATTGTCGTCCACTCTGAAAGCTCAAGATGTAAAGCGCTCTCAATCTTCTGTTTGACGTCAAGGTCAGCAGGCTTCTCTTCAAATCGCTTCCAGACCGTCGGCTTGCATTTCGCCAGACTGGTAGTCTCTCCATAACGTCTATATAGAACTATGTTCCAGTTCGAACAATGAGCTCCGCAACCGCCATGCTGTTAGCAAGGGTCACAAAAGTGGAACATATGCAACCTAAAGCGGAGAACGGCTTACCTCAGGCATTGGGGTATATTGCTGCTTGACCAAGCCGCCAAGTTTGTTCTTCCTCAGATATGAGTCAACAGCAAAGTCAACGAATCCGGCTTCCTGTCTGAGGCATCTCTTGTAGACGGGATTGATTTTTTCTTGATGTTCCGACCACTGATCTAACTTCTCTCTCGACTGGAGAGTAGACCCGGGGAGGTATGTCAAGGCACAATTGGTAAGTATTACAATACTTACGATGAAGTAGCCAGATAAAACGAGGGTTTTTCTAGGTGCCATGTGTATATAGTTACCTCCAAAGAAGGGGAAGGCGTATGAGACGTCGGAATTAGCGGTAGCTATTATTTGGGGTCCACGCTTCAAGTACGGTCAAACAAACCAGGCGTCAGGGTTCAACCGACACCACACCTACATCTTCTTGTAAATGCAATAACGGCCCAAGTATCATAGGAGTGACCGTAGCGGCAGCGTAGCACGGACCAACAAGGCAGTCCTTGGGGTTTGTGAGTGGCACTTTGAATTCGTCAACTGGTAGGTCATGGGTTTTATGGCAAGCGCACCTTGGCCAGGCCGGCTCACCCTTCGTCTCCCGCAAATTGGTGGGCTTACGGTGTTTAGCTGAATATATGCGCGTGTTTCATGATCCACTTACAATTCATACTTATATACAAACGTATGAAGTTTTTCTTTTCTTAGTTCGCTACCACAGTGCCACGAGCTAAGTAACATTAACCCGAAAATTGTCATGGCGAAGGCGGGGCGTCACCGCCACACGGTCCTGGCGGTTCGTTCTCGATTTGTTCCGTGAACTCGGCTTTTCGCCCCTCAAAACCTTCGAATTGCTTGACAATGGCGCAGGAGGAATCCTTCAGCCCTTGAGTTCAAGGCCAATTAATACAGCAAATCATGCCTAACTAGACCGAAGCACGTGCATACAAGCAACCGGGTCCTTAACCTAGCCGCGCGACTCACTCATCATTTGAAACATCTGGCACTCTCAATGCTGTAGTATGGACATCTATGTATTCGCGTAATGCTTGGGAGCTTGGGCGAGTGAGTGGCGCATATACTCCGAGTTTTTTTTGACTGAATGTAGTCTAGGGAAGTCAATACAGAAGAGGTTTATATGGTAGAGAGGATCGCAGAAGTAAGCATGCCGTGCGGAACAACATGAACGGAGAGTTCTCACCCGATGTTATGCTAGACCCGGCTATATACCTGATAAACCACACAAACTAAAACGCGCAGCACTTGATGCTCGTGAAGCGGAGCTGATCGGAGCGTTTGAGACACTAGCTGCGGTAAGGTTAGCCACCTACTCAACCGTCCAGAGGCATGGCCGTGGACAGGTCACCTCTAGGGTAAACACGCTATCTGTAAGCCACTTGTTATCTAGCGCAGTATCACCGCCGAGCTATCACTGTAGTATACGGTACTCATTTAGTATTATGATTAGTGAACCTCGCTACTACTCGACACAGCAAGGTGGCGTCAAGTCTATTACACATGGTTCATCCTCAGGCGGATGATCTCCTCCGCGTGGCTCCGACGGACCATTCTCAGGTTGCTCTCACAACAGCCATATACCGTTCTTTTCGTGATGCGGCGTCTGAACTGTCTTGACGTAGACATACGGGACTAATTTGTGACTTACTTAAGGCTGGGACTGCGAGGGCTGTCCACGACGATTAGCGAAAGAGATAAAAGGCTTCGGAAGAGCCTACAGCTAGTGTGGTTATTGTACTTATACGTTATGCCAAGTACACACGAGTTTCATGGTTCATAATTCACCGTATACAATTATTGCACAGGATATGACGCATTACAGACATCTCAATGACCCCGACTCGCTATTTCCTCCATTAGCTTCCACCACTTCGCTCCCATAGTCTTCCACTTCTTGGCTCGGTTCACGACACTATTGTCGTTTCTGAAGTCCGTGTCCCGAGTCAGTTTCCAAACCAGCGTTTGATCTCCATTCAACAAGAGAAAATAGACCGGGTAGGTCATGGTCGGAGGGATGGCATCAATTGCATAGGTCAGATAGGTCTTCATCTGGGTTTCGAATGTTCTGTCTGCAGTGGCCTGACCATTTTTTATCTCAATATAGAGATGGTTGATGTCCCCGGTTAGACTTTTTGTGGCCCAAGCCATCGCAAAGTCAGGCCGCTTTGCAAGTCTTCGACCTGGCTTGACTCGATTGTGTTGGGAATCAATTGTAGTGTTCCCAGCGCTGACGTTGCTCGGACCGTCTTCGTACGACACACTGTCGCCCTCGAGCACCTGCCCGACTTCCTCGTCATCCGTATCTCCGTCCATATCGTCTATCCCCTGTCCTCGCAATTCAGGGGGCTCGACTTGTGCCTGACACTCTCGTAGACAAGGTTGAGGCTTTAGCATCCACCCACCATGTTCCGTGATTGGCTTTCGTAGCAGGAAGACATCATTGATAACTCGATCTATAGGTCCGTAAATGCGGCCTTCTGCTATCTGCCCTTCCAACGAGGCGAGCAATCGCTCCACGGGCCATGAATATTCGAAGCTGAAACGGGAGTATTTCAGCGCTCGGGATGGCCATACGGGCCTTGGCTCACTTACGGGTGTTTGGGTTTAGAAACTTTCATCTCGTGCACCACAGAAGAAAATAAAACAATCGAGATTGAATAGTAGAAGACTTATAATTTAATAGGAAGGTTGAAAAGTTGTTTGGTCAGTAACATCAAGAGAGAGATGATAAGAAGTGGAAACTACCTGTAGCGTACTCGTACAGGGGAGATCCGTACCGCCGACGCTAGCACTTAGCGGTTTATATACCGAGGCTCTGGCGCAAGCAAATATTTACATGTAGCTGCAGGTGGCAACTGGCCCTTCTGGGGATGCGGTGTTACCCCCTCAGAGCATGGCACGCGACTGCTGCGCTGCTTTGGCCTGACGCGTATACGAGAAAATCCTTGTTGACATACCGCGTGCTAGGGCCAGCACTTGGCATTGCCGCCTATTATGATACTAGACGGATTGGGCAAGTGGGCCAATGCCGGACCCTTGGCTTGGATGTGTTTGGACTTGCTAGGCAAGCCCCACTTTACTATATAAGCAGCAAACTACCAACCCGTACACCCCAACCCTCTATCGCTATCCAAGAGCAGCGCCAATGCCCATGCACAGGAACACTACCGTTTATGCCGGCTATTACATTGTGAGTATTCTGTCCGTTCGGTTCGACACACTTAGAATTTATCTATCCGTGCTGTTTTAGTCGAGGGAGGGTCTGAACAGTTGGTCGGAACGCGAGGAGAAGGATAACGAAGGGTGGAAGAAATGCCTTACTAGAAAAAAGGGGCTCGTAGATCTCGCTATCGATTCATATCTCTGGAGAAAAAAGATCGGCCACTTAGTTAAGCAGCAGTTTCCTCCAAAGCCTGAGGTGAGAGCGTTTATGCATAGTCGCGGCTTTGTCTAACTCTACGACCTTTCGTCTCATAGCACGGTGGCTGCGGCTCACATTGCTGGAACAGCAACTTTATTTTCTATCGACGGTGTGGTGTGACAAAGAGCTTGGCGAACTTCAAGCCCAAGGACTGGGAACGGTTCAAAGAAACGCCTGCCGACCGCGAGGTCAAAAAGCAGCTCGAGGATATCTTACATATCGAGCTCTCGGAGTGGACAACGATCGTATGGGCACCTCGGGGGATGCTGTATGAACCAACGGAAGAGATGGTTAAACAAGGCGGAGCAGACTTGATAGAGCGATTGGAGAACGGACCACCGGGGCCATGCGGAGATGACCCTCCGCTTGAAGACTAGTACCCGTGTGCAGTTAATTCCATCTTGTAACCTGGGTAAGCGCCACCTGTGCGTCATATCCTACCGTGCGCCTTGGCGCCGCTCCCGTTCCTTCTGCGTCTAAAGTTCTAAACGTTTCTCTGGTTTTCGTTGTTCTTGAACTGTTTTGTTTCGCGCTCTTGGAAATATTAACCTATGTACCTCCATCACAAGAAATCACTCGTCGCGAGAAGTGGTTAGTGCACACGACTCGACCCATCCCTCAACTCAGCCAGCGCGCGACGCGCCATGTCTTCGTGCATTGTATATAGACACGTTCTTGTGTATTGGGTGCCGTCAGCCATATAGGTCAAAGAAAGCGATTGCATCCTAATTGGGCGCAAACTTGATACTCTTCTATACACCGCCCTCGATTTAAATGCAGGGTCCTAAAAAACTGGATCTACTCTATCCTGTCGTCCGTACATCCACAAGCGTCGATGCAGAACCAGGCTACCGGTAGATGCTTTAGCCGCTGAGAATGGCTTGCCGCACGATTGAGCGACGGCCGACACTGCTTGTACTACAAATACCAGTTCCTCAGCCAAGATATGCTTACAGGGAAAAGTAAACCAGTTCAATTTAAGTGCGTCACATCACACCAACCACGCGACGCGACGCGACAGTACGCGATCACGGGACTGTCCCAGCCATCAACCTTATGTCATCGCCCCCAAACCGATGCTCTCACATTGACCGTTCCAGTGTGTCGTTCCAACTTCCACGATGTTTCAGCCATCCTGAACACAGCGGTCTTGGTATGTCTTGCCACTAATACCAGCTACGCTCGCGTTTGTGAGAAAACCGATAGCTAAAGCGATCGTTATAGGTTATCTAGTTAAATTGTTCAAACCAGTCCTAATAGTATTGGAATAGCCTCTCCGGACAGTGCACCGATGATCAAACAAAAGCAAACTCGGCTCTTCACAAGGCGAGGTTGCCAGGTATTAATACGTTTTAGGTTGGCCGGTTGTTTAAACTTGCGCCCCACCTCGCTATGTTGCGCAGTTAAAGTAAGGGTCTACCAATTGCAAGATTAATCAAGTACTACTTATACACAGCAGTGATAGCCCGGCAACGATACTGTGGCAGACATTAACTTATTACAGATAACGAGTTTGATCTAAAGGTGACCTATCCGCGGTCATATCCTAGATGGTTGGGTTGAAGGCTGATCTTGCCTCAGCTATTTTCCCGAACACTCCGACCAGTTCTGCTTCGCGCATATCAAGCGTTTCGCGTTTTGAGTTCGTGTTATTTGTCGGATATATATAACCGGATCTAGTCTAACAACGGTATGAGAAATCCCCATCCGCATCGTTCTACACTATATGCTTACTCGGGGGTGCACTTTGTTCCGTTGAACGGCACCTTGCCGTCAATAAAGTAGTCCCGGATGTTCTTATAAGTGCACAACGATGGGTGAGCGGCTCTGCGTTCGAAAATCAGTCGAGGTAAACATAGGTACCACCAACGAAACTGTTGCTGGCTTACGTGGTATGGCCAAAACTACGTTTAAAACAGTTATTTTTTGTACGAAATATGAGTCAGAATTTCTCACCCTTGCTGAATCAATAGTGTAGCTGACTCCTTGCCAAAGTTGTTGGCCATCTTAATAGCCGAAGCAAGAGGGGTCACTGGGTCCGCATCTAAACTGAGAAATAGAATGGGAAACCTGGAAATTATTTAGCTTATCTATAGAGATACCAGAGCTCAGATATACTTTGTTTTCTTGAGTCCCTACGCAGTACTCCATGGACCAGTATAGCGTTGATTCGCTTGGAAAGACCACCCGCTGCATATACCGACCAAGCTTGCCCATTGCTCACCAAATGGACTCACATCTCCTAGTTCACAAAAGCTACGCCATTTTATAATTAAATAAGATCTGATGTCAGGTGGGGACATACTAATCGGTATATGCGTCGACCGAGATGTTGACCGGGGCCGTATCGCTGCACATGACCATACGGGATGACTCTTGCCAACTAAAACGCTGCATTGTGTGGTTGAATACGTTCTTGAACTACTTGAGTGAACATTCCTAAATATAGTACCGAGATAACTCACCATGTCATATGGCTGACGAGTAAACTGGGGTAACGCGCATAGAAGTACTCGTCGTATGCGTCTTTCGCATCACCTTGTTCTAATTCTAACTTAGCTAAAGCTAGTGTTGTGAAACACACATTCACGACACTGTAAGTAGCCTACTCCCGCCGTTAGATTTGACGTTACCTTCCATTGCTCCCGATCATTCATTTGGCAAGAACAACGTAGATAGAAGGCTTTTCTGGAGGTTAGACGCAGTGAAGATTCCAGGCCCAAGGTGCGATTCAGCTACTGTCATAGGTCGTTCATCGAGCCGGGCATATATGGCGTTTAGGCGGTCGCGTAAGGTTTCCCTCGTCTGGGTTGTATTAGAACCTCCCGGAGGCACGGCAAACGCGCAGCGCTCGGGACCTGCCTCAGCGCACGTGGACAAGAAACCTGTGAGGGTCTGACATGTATTCAGTCTGCTAGTCCCTATCATACTAGAAAAAAATACTACCTTGTGAGTGTCGATCATGCCATCTCTTGCAAACTGCCAAATATCGTTGTAATATGACTCCGCAATTGCCACTCCGTCCAATACCATGCGATTGACAAGGTCCGGTCGCATGGCGGCAAACGTTGGTTCTAAAACTGTCCCATACGACCAGCTAACGTTCCGATCCAGAGTTAGTATGGATTCCGTCGTATTCATAATGACTAACCCCCAATAGTCGACACTATCTTCTCCCAGGGCTTCAACCATCTTCACCATGTCCTGTACGACGAACGCTGAACCAAGTGACTCAAGCATCTTCCGGTTTCCGTTTGCGACACAGGCTGCGTTATGCTCGGCTTGTATAGCACTCAGCTTCTTGACAACCCCGCGGTCATTAGCAAGGCTGGAGCGAGGATATGGGGCTCCTTGACTGTTAAAAGTGGGTCAACCCCGCAGAACATGCCTTCTCGACTTGGGGCTTACAGGTCCATCTGGTACCCAGCAAGAGTGCTTCTGCTTCAGTTGCGAAGCACTCCGTCCACGGGCCGGTTAAATTCACTCCGCTACAAACCTCAGAGTTCAACATATTGATTATCACTAAATCAACACCAAGGAACATACCGTGAATCAAAACCGATTATGTCGTATTTGCCTTCGACAATGATGCTAAGTTGTTCTCCGATCTTGCAATATTTGCGCCTCCAGGTATTCCTGGCCCCTGATTACGTTTATACAGTGTCGTGCAAAATGATTGTAACACGTGACCAGCCAAGGCTACGAGAGCTGTAGAGCCTCGGAAAGCGATTACGAGTAGTAGATGCCTTAATAGAAGTTATACATTACAGTACGATCGATATGTGTACAAGATATGGAAGCGATTTATCCCCAATAGCAGTGTGTGCAGTTGAAACTTACATCGGATCTGTTACAATCATTTTGAGCGCTTACCACTAGGCTCCTTTTGAGAGCACTGCAAGGCGATTTAGACGAGCATCAGACTAAACAGAAGTACAAAGAGTAAGCTCAGGAGTACTGTGGTACTGTTTGCGGTCTTATATGCAAAAAATTCAAGCCCGAAGCTACTTAACAAAGTGCATACATTGGGCCATCCTGTAGGGAGCATTTCCTCCTGGAACTCCAGACTGGCGAGCCCATGTGCATCCAGCGCATCAGAGCTGACTGACGCTGTATAAAAAAGTATGCATATGCATTATAGTGACGCTAGAGCAGCTATGCGGGATTTCAGGGACGATTTACTGGCTCCACCAAAAGACCCCCTCAGATAAAGTGCTGAGTCAAAACTCTCATAGAGGCGGAGCAACGGTACATTAGGTACTATTGTATAGCCAGGATCTGTAAGTAGCTATAAAGAAGGTATCAGGTACGTTTGACTAGTATCCAGGCAGTTACACAGTGGGCACTATGAATGTTCCTTTATTCACTATAAAAATCTGCCCAAAATTGGACATCTTTCTGTGCCCACTGTGTAATTGCCTGGATACTAGTCAAACGTACCTGATACCTTCTTTATAGCTACTTACAGATCCTGGCTATACAATAGTACCTAATGTACCGTTGCTCCGCCTCTATGAGAGTTTTGACTCAGCACTTTATCTGAGGGGGTCTTTTGGTGGAGCCAGTAAATCGTCCCTGAAATCCCGCATAGCTGCTCTAGCGTCACTATAATGCATATGCATACTTTTTTATACAGCGTCAGTCAGCTCTGATGCGCTGGATGCACATGGGCTCGCCAGTCTGGAGTTCCAGGAGGAAATGCTCCCTACAGGATGGCCCAATGTATGCACTTTGTTAAGTAGCTTCGGGCTTGAATTTTTTGCATATAAGACCGCAAACAGTACCACAGTACTCCTGAGCTTACTCTTTGTACTTCTGTTTAGTCTGATGCTCGTCTAAATCGCCTTGCAGTGCTCTCAAAAGGAGCCTAGTGGTAAGCTGTCATGACCTGACACGCTTCCAAAATTATATCCTGATTTTATAACATTTTTCCGATATACTTTCCTTTTATGGAACATTGGTCATAAGCTGACTTATCATCTTTGTAATCTTTGTCATCAGGGTTCATTAGTCAGGATCACGTGATCATAGAATCTTCTAGAACGATTAAGTCATCTTGTATTTCAACTCTCATATCAAATACCTGTATGACTCGGTCTACTTCTCTGATTGTACACGTAGATACAAGGCTGTGTTCTTTGATGTATATAACCGAGGGCAAGTTCGAGGTTACAGACCAAGAACTTGACCTCCTCGTCAATACAGTTCTTTCTTACATCTTCTGGTCACTGAGGCATCTCGTCCTCATACCCTTTACTTCATCGTCTATTATAACTAAGAGGACTCTGACATTAGGTCAAGTTCTTCTGCGGATCGTCGGGGCAGCCTTCATTGCTGTCAAACCATCTGTTCTCATCGTACCCACCTTTCATCTCCGTTGAGAACTCATTTGGGACAAGCGCTGGTCCGGTGAAACGATAGATCCAGGGTGACCCTCGTAATAGTCAAAAGCGAGGACCTGCTATCAGTAACCGGAGAGTACCGCCCCCTTGTGTAGTAATCTTCACACCCTTCTTGGGAGTCATATCCCCCACTCAGCGCTCCTAGCCAGTTGAACCAACCGCTTGCAGAGAATACACCGGACGCTTATTGCTATAAGCCGGCAGTTACTGTCCAACGCTAGTTGCAGAGACAAGGAGTTAGCGCCAGAAGTGGTTAACTATTGATCGAGTAGCCTTTTAAGGCGAACGCACGACCTAATCTGGATCTACAAGAACATCATCGTTGTTGCTATTGCAACTGGTTCCACCCGGAAGTTCGTTGCTGGAAAACATACTCCCCAACCGAAGTTCGTAAAGGAGGACCTTGCGAATCCACCATCCGTTATATCCCAATCAAACCTCAACAACTTCGCAATCGGGCACAACAGTGCTTTGTCACACCACCCGGTTCTCCTAACTGCAATATTTGCCTTAAACCAAACGACGGGTCCAACACTATTCGGTGCCCTTATTGCCCAAAAAGGGACGCATATCGTATTCAAGAAACTTTTTACCAGTTTAAATCTCGCCTCTAAAAACAGTTCGTCATCAAAAACTCTTTTTCTACCAACCAATATCAAATTTCTTTTAGTGTCACTTCCATTGAACGTCCGAACAGAACCATTGGCCGTCGCGCCTCCACCTCGATCAAGACCCCTGCCGCATCAGCAAATGAGGGTTTTATCTTGAAAGTGCTTTGCACAGCTTTGACCAAATGGACCTACCTTTTTAAGTGCTTTGAAGATAAAAACATTCCTGAAGTGCTTTGAAGTGCTTTAAAGCTGGGTCACATGACTTTGAAGTGCTTTTATGCTAACATAACATGTCTACTCAAGCTCTTTCAAGGACAGCTATTGTATCTTCAAGTTACTTAAAAGTTATACAACAAAGCTTGAAAGATGCTCTGAAGATGTTTTGATTGGACAACATCATGTAAATACCAAAAATTGTGTAGCCATATATGATGCATGGAGATCAGCCTGAGACTGGGTTTCATACTGAAACTTAGGTCATGAACAAAGTGCACAACAATTGTAGCAATATAAATGTCTGCAAAAGCTGCGCATATATTCACAATCATGCTTCAAAGGTTATGCATTATGTATATAAGATACAGCATCTCCATGTGACAGTGAACAGCCTTTCCACCCTTTCAAATCCCAGCTATCGTGCACAAAATGATCCGTCTGACTCCCCTACTGTGAGCGGCTGACAACGACAGTCTCCGCATGTACGAGAATGTAGCCACGGGATACAACACTAAGTCGCGCTTGAACCCACAGCTCACCAGCAAACACAGACTTGCTGTCCACGACGGAGACGTCGGCACCCATCAGCCCGTCATCGACGACGACAAGAACGAGTATTCTCCACTACGTGTGTCACCGAGAAGCACAATGTGAGCCGATGCCGCATGATACCGTTTTTTCGCTAAGCCAATCCTGCGTGCCCTCGCTTTGCGCAGCGCCGTTGTTGGATAACGCGCTGGGCGTGTCCACACGTCAACCTTGGTGCCTCAGCAACGCGATGATGGCACACGCGAAGTGCCTGCTGTGCAGTCCGCGGCCAAGAGACAGACACCAAGTCTGCGTACGAGAATGAATGGTCGCGTCCAAACGCGACCACCGACGATGTGCGAGTACACCCACGTATCCGTAGTTCGTCCGAGCGCAGCGGCATACACAAGGCGGCGTTCGACGTCTGGGGTTACAGGCGTATCGTTACTCGTCGTAAGCCGCGGTCTGTGAGGGTCAGGCAGCTGTAGGCGTGTTCACGAGGCCAGCCAAGCGTCGTGGTTTGTGTTGGCGTTGAAGCGTGAGCGTGAACGTGTTGCCCAGTCACTTATTAGGCGATATCGGCGCGTCAGCGGCGCTCGGGGTCAAGAACTGAATGGGTTACTTACTGTCCGAATACCCAGCCAATCGGACTGGCTGCGCTCCAGTTTTCCGGCAGTAAACGTGGCCCCGATGTGGTCAGGAGGGAAAGGCGGAGGGGACGAACAGCTGGGAATTGGTGGTTAGCGTGCGGAGACACAGAGAAACAGAGAGAATGGACGGGGGGAAAGGAGATAGCGCTCAGTTGAGGCATGCAGCGGTGGTGGGCAGAGAGACGATCGAAAAAAGGCGCCAACGCTGCGGATGAAGCGCGCAGGCGGAGGGAGAGCAAGAGCAAAATATCGCCGTGTGCCAAGTGCGCCGCGGCGTACACGAGCGGGCGGGTCGGCTTGTCTTTTGCTGGTCCAGGTGGGTGGGGTGTTGTGGCGGGATGCTGGGTCTCGTATGGCACGTGATGTGTCAATCAGGGTCCCATGACAACCGCCACTTGGCGGATTTTTCTGCCCAGGACCCTCTGCTACACGCTCGTCCGCTGCCAACGCAACGCCTCAACCGCCGGCGACAGCCGTGTCTCCCTCGCCCTACCCGTCAACTCAATCCCGCCCCCGCCCTCGACGTGCCCAACTCTGCCGCCTCTGTATGTCTCGATTACCACGCAATCGCGGTATTTTTTGTCGACCTGCCGCCTACCTCGCCCACATTCGCCACCACGCGCGTTGCGCTTGACGCCACTGTCTGAACGGTACGTCCCCTGTCCGCTATGCGAACTCGGCTGCTAACCGCCGTTGTGGTACACTCTCTGGCCTACGCTTGCCCGTTCACGCCCACGATCCTTTGCCAACGGTCACATCTCGCCTCCCGCTTCCGTGGATATCAACGCTCGGCATTGGCCCGCCGCATGTCTCGGTCTGCAGCTCAATTCAAGGCGTGCTCCACCGGCCTTACCTTTGCCCACGTTTGAACGAGACGCGTCTTTGTGCACGCCTGGTGCGTCCACGCCCTCTTCTTGTTCAATTTCGCGCTAACCCACCTCGCTGCGACGCTCGCACCCGCCCAGCTCACTCCTGTCTCCACCAACACAGCTTAACCGAGCTCATGCGCGCCACGGGCAACCACGCTCGGTATCTACCGACAGCAATCCAGCCACCGAGAATACTAATATCTTCCACTCACGTCTTCCTACCTTCTTCCTCGCAGGCACGCGCTCGCGCTCGTCCAAGCCTGTGCCACCGACGCCACCAACACACATCGCGGACGGCCACCCTGAAGTACATGCGTTACCGGTATGTACGCCCGCCGCCACTCCCAGTCCACGCTAACTCGCCCAACGTATTCCCAACTTTTGTGGCTATTCGCATGTAAGCTCACGCCGCCCCGACCTTCGACGCACATACCAGTGCTGCACGTCTGCGCATTCGCCCTCGCCGCTGTCCCGGCGATTCAAACATCAGCACTTGTTTGGCCTGGCTATCCGTTGTCCGTGCAACCACTCGTATGGAGCCAATCTGCCACACGGTGTTTCTGCGCCAACGGTTCTCTGCGCCGCTCTTTTGCGCTGGCACTATTGCTCGGTTAACACACGCGCTCATTGTAGCCCTTAGCTCAACAACATGAAACCCCCATGTGACTGGTTTCATGTGTTACCTGCTGTATATACATAATCAATATTATTATGTTTGACACAACGGTATTTCCATATTCAAAATCTCTACCACCTGGAAGGTTCATATCTCTCATATGAGGTATGAGTGTAAGCAAACAGCCCGGATTTGAAGGCAGGTGCTGTGACTTTAAAGTGCTTCAAAGGTAACTATCAAGACTTCAAACTCTCTCACATATACTTTGAAGCACTTCAAAGCTATGTGTGTCACCTTTGAAATGCTTGATAGTGCCCAGGGTGACCTTTAAAGTGCTTTAAAGTACAAGTTGTGAGCTTTGAAGCATTTTCAAGTGCTTTAAAGATTGGACCTAACTTAAGCTGCTTTAGGTGCTTTAGGTGCTTTAAAGCACTTTAAAGCAGCCAAAGATCAGAACCATGTTTGCTGATGCGGCTCTCAGATATCCCACACCTCAAGCCTCACCTCTCGAACCATCGATCCTACCCCACATAGGGTGGACAATTAAACCCAACGGAAATATCGGGCTATATTTGATCGATTTGCCAGATACATACACGAGCCTCTATAAAAAACGGGCTTCTAATTTGGCAAGGTTGTTGTGGTACCAAGCGTGGGAACATCTTTATACGGAAGAACCTCCCAAGTACGAAGAAACTGAAGTCAAAGTACCTTCGTACTTTAACACACTAAAAAGGAAGAGAGAAAACGATGGCGGCACCACCTCCTCCCAATTTCGGAGATATGACGATGGGGGAGCAGATCACGTGGTTGTGCAACGCCATGACTAATATAGTGATGGCTGTAGACGATATTAGAGGAAATTTGGCTGTAGCTCGCACAGAAATACAAGATTTAGAGACTCAAATGACTACAGACCGAACCCATTTTGATGAACAACTCGGCTTGGCCGGAACCGATGTGGCCAATACCTTCAATCGTGTTGTGGGCATCGAAGCCCTCGTCAACACAATAATCACAAACCAGAATTTACCTCAACCCCCAGGAGGTGCTCAAGGTGCCGGTGGCCAAGTAGGCGGTCAGGCTGGAGGACAGGGTGGAGGGCAACAACAACCCCCAGTCCAACCCCCAATCAATACCGCTCAAGTCAAAATGGCCAAACCGGACAAATTTGATGGTTCAAAACGAGAAGAACTCAAAAAATTTATGACATTGTGCCGCCTGTTCATGGACACCAATATGTCCAATCACAATGAAGACCAAAAAGTGGCCTTCATCATCTCATACCTCTCAGGCTCGGCAAGGCAATGGGTACAGTCCTACCTGGAAATTGACATGTTAGGCAATCAAGTAGTCCTGTGGCTACATGACACAACTCTTTTCTGGCGCGAAATCAATGCCCGTTACGGGCAACTCAACGAAGGCGAAGATTATCGCCATGACCTTAAAAAATTGCGCCAGAAGGGGACTGTTCAAGATTACCTTACGGAATTCCAAAGACTGTCGGCCTACCTGGGATACAACGACATTACCCTGCGCGATCTGTTTTACGACAACCTATCTATGGATGTCAAACAAAGCATGCTGGCGCAAAGCTTTGACCCAGCGGGCACGACCACGTTTAATCAAGTCGCTGAGCGCGCATTGCTCATCGACAAACACATTCAACAGTTCGCGAAGGTTGAAAAACCTAAACATACCTCTTCCCCCTCCACTTCCTCCAACACAGCTCGCGTCACTACAACCACTACTACCCAGGCTACCACCACGAAACAACTTTTGGCAAAAGGCGACCGCGTATTCACTATCGGAACCGACGGTCGCGCCACTCGAGGCAAAGTGACAAAAATTGCCAAAAATGCTAAAGGATTTAACGCACCCTGGGTTAAGTGGGATGGACAGGACAGTGAAGTTAAAATGACCTTCGACTCGCTGAAAAAGGACACTCAGCCAGCACCAAGTACGCCGAGTGACCCAAAGGGTCCAGGTCCCATGGACGTGGATAGTGCAGGAAAGGGGAAGTCGGTGTTAATCTGCAATCGCTGTCAGGGCAAAGGCCATATGGCCAAGGATTGTCCCAGTAGACCCATGTCCGGTTATGAAGCATCCGTAGAAAAAGTGGAATCGGAAGGAGAAGAGTCGGAAAAAGAGGACGCCTGAACAGAGCCAGGAGATCTGTTTTGGGCGAAATCTTAAACAAAGTGAATGCGTGT
>WSTJ01000761.1:0-18521 GCA_019623705.1 Ceratobasidium sp. 428
AGCTTGCAAGTAGGGCACATTACTATAAAAGCTTGTTAGTGATGAGCCGATACACCAATATTAAAGGATTTATATACAGGACATCTCAATCAAGCGCATATATTTGTTAGATACTTCAGTAGCGGCTCGAACAGCGACTCCCAGTACTCGAGTGCTCTACTTTTACATCTTTCGAGCCATCCTCAGCAGACTTCGGGCGCACAACGGCGGGACGACTTTCGCCTCGCTAAGCGCCGGGTTTCCCGGGTATTGCAAATGTCCACCCGGACACCACCCGGGCATTCTTACTCATCAGCACAGCCTGTCCGGGCCTGCCCACCACTCGGCCCACCGGTCCCCGCAGCGGGTCAGTCCGGGTGATATCCGGGAACGGATGACCCATTCCCGGCCCTACGCTAAATGCGCCTGCCCACACTCGCCACCAGCAGCTCCCCCTCGAGCCCATCTGTCACTAAGTTAACTGGGTGTCAGATTACCTTGCTTCGCCCCCAATCGCACGGGTGAGCATCGAGCAGACGGGTGGCTTACTAAATTCCTGAGCTCGTGAGGAGGAACGCGGTTTTCCGATCGCACGTTTGGCTTTGGACATCCTTACGGCGCCTGGTGTGTCGCTAGCCGTGAGGCTGAAGAGTTCGCGTCCGAGGACGAGGCTCAGCGTAAGCGTATCGAGGCTCTCAACGGTCTTCAGAACTTCGTACGTCCTCTCTCCTCTTCCCCTTCATAATTCCAACTAATCACACTACTCTAACTAGATCTGGGGCCTCAAATCCCAACTCGGCGACCAAGAAAGGCTCGGGGGCAAGATCTCCGACGAAGATAAGAAAACCATCTTGGCGACCGTCAAGGAGACCTCGGACTGGCTCGAAGAAAACGGCCAGAGCGCGACCAGCAAGGACTTGGAGAAGAAGCTCCAGGAGGTCCAGGCGGTCGTTAACCCGATTACTGGGAAGTTGTATGGTGGTGGAGCTGGTGGGGAGGGTGGCAGTGGATCGCATGATGAGCTTTAGATGATTAGTTGTTGTTGTTGTTGGTTTAATTATGTAGGAGTGTAGGAGGGGAGGTTCTGCTAGTGTAGTTGGACTTCTTCTCGACTAAAAATGTGATGTGATTTGATGATCAAGGATTGTGCGAGTGATGTGGCGGCTTGGGTGTGGCTCGGCGCTTAGGATTCGTGTGAGTAGGTACCGTGACACATGAGTGGTGGGACAACCTCGACAACGACAGCTGATTTCCCGCTAATGGTTTCCTACGGCGCGTTTCTTACCTTGTCAGTGTTGTGTTAGTATTTTACATTACGCGCGTCTTTCATAATGGCCCGAATTATATTCCATCTCTAGCCTCTAAATATGTGTAATTAGTGGACTCGTGCTCAGGATGCGACACGGCAGAAGGCGGCTATTCCGCGGAGTTCATGACCGACGCAAAACTGAGAGAAAAGAGCCTGCGTGCACGTTCTGGTCTTGACCTGATACCTCCTCCGATAAGCTAAATATTTGGACTCAATGAGTAGCTGCGAGGCCGATTACCGATTGGGGGGTTATCTTTTGCCGCGCCTTATTGGGTGGCGTTTATATAACATGAACGTGTTCCAACAAGCAAGCGCGTAGCTTCTAGTATTTAGGGCAGTGATTCGTAGAAACGATATGTAAGTTGAAGATGCGACCAGGATGTTCGGTGTGCATCGTCCAGGTCCGGAGAGGTCCAGCAGGTTGCATACTGCGCCCAATATTGACAAGGAGAACCGAGGCCGAGCGTATTATTCCATTCAGTCTTGCGCGAGCTGGAGGGAGAAGAAAAAACAGAAACATCGATTCGGAAGAAGGCGACGAAAATCACTGGCGAATAGCACACAGCTCGATTGAGGCGCACATCGTACGAGCGCTCCTACCAGAAGCTAGAGTCAACCCTCATCGTCAGCCTCTGTTACCGACGCTCAAAGCGCGCCTGCACACACCCAATGTCTGGCTCGAGCAGATGCACCCATTTCGTAGGTAGACCCAGGTCCTCCAACTTCTTACCGAATTCCTTGTTGGCTGAGCTCTGCGTCCCCTTACCGTGGTCCGCCAGGAGGAACCAGCACGAAGTAGTGCTTCCCCTCGTGTAAGACGTCCGGCATCTCGCATCTATAAGTGGACATCGAATGAATCCGTACGTTCGCCACGGCGACCGCTGGCTGAATTTCTTTTCCCGGGAACATCTTCTGCAGAGCCTCTTCCTTTCGCATGTCGTCATGTGTGAGGAGATATCCTGCGAGGGGAGTACTGATCGTCCTGCAAGAGTTGGCAGACATCAGCAAAATTACCGGAATGTGGCTTGTTCACTTACATGAAGGGCGAAAATAGGGTGGTAATATATGTGACTTATCTTCGGCGCCACCCCTCATACAATGGGGTGGTTCAAGATGGCAAATTCCGAGTCACACTCCAAGCTAGATTCCGGGTTTTCATAGGACTTTCGGGAATTTGAGCCCGAGTGGAGCCGGAATCTGACTCTAGGGGAGATCCGGGTTTTTCCTCGGGGAAATTTTTCGGAAAGCTGAAAAAACGGAGGAGGCTTTTCGAGTCTTTGTACGGGAGAAAATCTTCGGACAGGCGGTCTTTGTTTAGTTTGCATTCTTGTTGAGCACTAGAATTTTGAGATAAGGCTCCTCATTTGTTCATCATTTTCCGCTCGCTCCTTTGTCTCCCCCTTTGTACTCGCTGGAAAATGAAAACTAGACGACAAGGCTACCTTCAAAATTTACCTCTCCATGAAAACGCCAGGAAAACGGTGGCTATGAACTCAAGATTTTACTCTGCGTAGAGGCTGCAGAAGTTGCCGCCACTTTTTCAGCTATCCTATAAATTTCCCTAGCGAAAAACCTGGATCTCCCCTAGAGTGAGTCATCTTGAACCACCCTAATGCTGAATCGAGGTTTGCCGCAAGTCTATATTGTAGAAGACTTCTGCAAAATGCGATGTTGTTTCGATCAAGGATTTTCATGTGAGTGATGTGGTGGCTTGTGTGTACAGTAGCTCGGCGCTTGAGAACTTCTGCATCCAAATCAACTCGCTCGATCATCAAAAAGTTGTCACCGATGAATTACCAACGATCACAGTCAAAACTAAGCGCTGAGATATTCTTGTGGTAAACCTCGATTCAGCCTTGTATAAAGGGTAGCGCCGAATCGCGGGATAATCCATACCCATTATCACCCTACTTTCGCCCTTCATGTAAGTGAACAAGGCGCGTTCTGGTGACCTGGCTACTATCTGCCGACTCATACAGGACGATCAGTACGCCCCTCGCAGGATATTTTCTCGCATACGACGACTTGCGAAAGGAAGAGGTACGGAGGAAGCTTTTTCCGAAGACAAAAATCGAATCAATATACGCCGCGGGGAACGTACGGGCTCAATTGTGCGAACTATATGAATGCGACATGCCGGAAATCCTACATGAGGGGCAACACTGCTTCGTGCTGATCCCTCCTGGCGCGGTCGACCACGACCATGGGAAGCAGAGCCCAGCCAATAAGGTGTTCGGCGAGAAGCTGGAGAACCTAGGTCTCCCTGTGAGATGGGTGCATATGCTCAAGCCAGACATCAGGTACGTGGAGGCGTGCTTCGAGTGTCGGTAAACGGAGAACTGACGGCGAGGTGTTGACCCTAGCTTCTGGTAAGAGCGCGCGTACGATGTGTGCCTTAATCAAAATGTGTTTTGTTCGCCAGTGATGTGATCCTATTTAATCTTATTCCGAGACAACGATGTTTCTTTTTTTTTTCTTCTTCTTCCCCTTCGACTCGCATATTGCTAATAAAACTACATCACGACATGGCGATCATCGTTCAATATCCTTCTAGGTTGGAGGTACTCATGCCAATGTTCCCCAAGCTTGTTGTGGTCTAGATCAAGCTGTAGAAATCCACGAGTGGACATCAAGACAGTGTTTTGGGGAGGGAGGAGAACCTCCCGAAGGTAGGGAGGAACCCAGATGAGTTTGTCGTCATTGAAAACCACCCAACCATCCTTGTTCAACGTCCAAGCCACGTGAGGACAATCGATGTGGTAGCATAGGTTGCATGGCATGCGCGGCTCAGAAATTGAGGGTGGTGGGTGCGCGTGCTAGGGTTGACTGCTATCGGTTTGTGGAACACCGTTTACCGGTACGACCAGTTCCATGCTCCAGATGCGGATGGTGGTGTCATTAGAACCAGAGACGATGTAGGCGCCATCTGGTGAGTACGTAACACAGGTAATGCGATTGGTATGCCCCATCAGTGGCCGTCCTAATGGTTTTTTTTTTTTTGAATCCAATTTTATTCTGTCTTTCAGCCCGAGGCTATGTAGACAGTAGCCCTGTACATGGAATAGATATAGAAGTACCGCCTGCTCCACCCCATCGTTGGCCCCTCGGCCCCTTCGTCCTAACGGTTGGCCAGTGTGTGCGTCCCAGATTCGTATGGTAGTGTCGAAAGAGCCAGATAAGATGTATGTGCCATCTGGCGAGTACGTGACAGAGGAGATAGATCTAGTATGTCCCTCCAACGGACATCCTACTTGCTGACCCGTGTGTGCATCCCATATACGTATGATTTTGTCATGAGAGCCAGATACAATATGCGCGCCATCCGGTGAGTACGCGACATGTTTCACACCATCCGTATGTCCTCGCAACGGCCGCCCTACTAGTTGACCCTTGTATGCGTCCCAGATACGTAGAGTGTTGTCATAAGAGCCCGACACAAGGTATGCGCCATCTGGTGAGTACGCAACAGATTGGATATAATCAGTATGTCCCCTCAACGGTCGTCCTACTGGTTGACGAGTGCGTGCGTCCCAGATACGTATGGTGTAGTCAAAAGAGCCAGAGACAACATATGCGCCATCCGGTGAGTACGTAACAGATTTGACGCAATCGGTATGTCCCTCCAACGGCTGTCCCACTGGCTGACCAGCGTGTGCGTCCCAGATACGTACGTCCTGGTCATAAGAGCCAGATGCAATATATGTGCCATCTGGTGAGTACGTAACACAGTAGACATAACCGGTATGTCCTTTTAACGGCTGTCCCACCGGTTGGCCTGTGTGTGCGTCCCAGGTACGTATGGTGTAGTCCCAAGAGTCAGATATAATGTATGCACCATCCGGTGAGCACGCCACACAGCGTACACTTTCCCTGCGATTCTGGATAGCCAGCGGGGAAGATTCCCTCAGTCTCATTGCTGTACTCTGTTCTGTGACCAAACGCATTCGCTGTTGGCGGTCGTGGTTTTTGATCGGACTATGGTCCGGCCAAAACGTCAAAGCCGATACGTAGATGTGGGGGGTACTATCTCTAGCTGCAGACGATGAAAATAAATTTGCGAACTTCCACATGTCCCGCAGAAATCTTCCGATATCCTCATCCGAATTGATCATATCATCCTACAAGACTCGTGAGTTACCCAGCAGCGCACTCGGATCGATGACATACCGAAGACCACTCCTGCACCTGATGAAGCGCTAAGACACCTCCGTCGATGTTCTCGCTAAGGTTCATCACCTCCATCCAGAGTAGAAACCGCTCCGACGCAAAATCCCGGAGCATACTGACGAGATTCTGAGTCACTTCTGCCAACATATAATGGGCTATCCAGTACCGACAGGCATACAAAAGCTGCTTAGATATAGCCTTCTCGAGTCTAGCGGGCAGGTCCGGCACGTCCTTGTCAAGCACATACGAGGATTCGAGGTTGCAGATGTTAAACGATGGGTTCGGCACGTTTATTTGCTGAAAACATAGTTGGGAAAGATGTGTATGGTGTTTGCTTACATCGCAATGAAACATATCAGAACGACCTTTGTCGAGCAGAAAGTCAGGGAAAGACTCGTGCAGCGTCGTGATTGTATGCGCTGTCATGTCCGATAAATGCAGAACCGAAAAAAGTGGACGTAAAGCTGCCCGCACTTTTTTAGTGCTCAGCCCTAGCAGCCCAGCCATGACGTCTATCGTCAGCGGCTCCTGAGCACATATCACAGTATCGAGCACAAGTTTCATCTCAGCCTTATCCCTGTTCGTTATTTTGGGGTTGTTGAGTGCCGCTTCAAGTATGACAGTGTATAGATCGTTTATATCCTTCTCGCTGTCGTTCGATGAGCCTTTAGAGACCTCCAGGACCTCTTCGAGGCGGGTTTCAACCCTGGAGAAGTTGTCACACTCGAGGTACCGAACCACAGTAGAAGCGTAGATGAACAGGACACCTGATCGCTCTACAAGAGTATTAAGATTTTCTTTTAAGAGGATCATGTTTGACCCAAGCTTCGTATTCAGGTATGTTCTTATATCCTCCTGCACAGTCAAGTGTTCAATTTCATGCAGGCGCGGTTCGGTAGGCATACTGTCTCGGTGTTGGCCACGCATACGATCGAGTATCTTTGCGTCCGGACGACTTGCCACAAAAAACTTGATTGGGAGTTTCTTCACATGCAAGAGCAGAGCGTCCAGCATCCGGTCTACGCCGTCGTTATCGTCACATTCATCTAAGGCATCAATCACAATCACCAGATCCATCGGGAGACTATCCTCCACTTCGCCTGACTGTTCAACAGAAGAAGCTTGCGGCTAGCTTCTTAGAGCTTTCCAGGCGTTCACTGAAGCTATACGCGACCGTGGTTTTTCCGGTGCCAGCCATCCCGTTGAGCCAGTAGATCTTTTGACTCTTGGAGTTACATGCCCATTCGTACAGGTCATCCAGGACCTGGATGCGAGTGTGTTGGGTACATCCATTCCGGAGGAGACTAGCTGATCCTGCAGAGTTATACTTTGCGGCCGACGAGACAGGAAAAGATCTGAGTCGGTTTTCCTGTCGATGACATTGTGTAATCAGCGTGAATGATCCAATAGCTAACTCTTATCGCACCGTTGCTTGCTCGTCGACAATTTGTAAGGTTTTGAAATCTATGTTCATCTAATCGCGAATGAATCCTACGTAAATGCCTCATGAAGTTCGGCACTTACCGATACCCGTTGGAGAAGGGTTCGGATGCGGCGATAGTGCTCGAGTATCTTGTCGGCGTCCGTGCTCGCGTTCGGGTATGCTCCAGTCCCACCCCCCACTGTTTTTGCCGAATGATCCCGAGCTCGCGTTCTATTCCCCTGTGCCTGGCGATCAATTCGGTTACCGACATATACGAACAGCGTTCACCTTGCCAAATTGATGATACTCGATGTCATTACGGGCGGAGTGGATGCGCTAAAAAACTCGACAAGGTCGTGAAAAAGCGCGTTGAGGTCGCTCCTAAGAATCTGGGAGTCCTCACGGTTCTGCGCTGCAGTCTGATCGGAGCAACAATCCGACACCGATGCATAAGGCGTGCTTAGTCCATCGTTCACTCACCTCGAAGGTCTCGATACCTACTAGAATCTCGTTTATGGCTTCTTTAAGCGGGCTAAAACTACCTAGTAAGCTGACAAGAGCTTTGAGCTCAGCCCAATGTCCGGGTTTGGAGCTGTCTTCGGTAATCGGTGGTGCAGGTGGAATAGACGCGGTCGGAGGTTTTACTGTATTCTCACAAAGTTCCACGTTTGATGGGGACGTAACTAGCGAAGAAGCGGTAGGCGGTAGAATCATTATATGTGCGGGTTCGGGAGTAGGCTTTGGGCTAGCTGCTGGTGCAGGCAGGGTAGATGCATCTCGAGTCGACGGGGTGGAGGGTCCGGGGTCAGTAGACGAGCCATGGAATATCTCTTTGATTTGATTGATACCTCTTTTGAGGCCCCGCTCGAGTCTGCTAGGCATTTTACCAATAAAAGAGAAGAGATAGCAAGGCGGAGTAGACGTGGAGTTGCCTAGGACTGGACGCTCTTGTGGCGGTGTGCTGATGTTTGGCTCTGATAGCAAGCAATCGGCGCCTAAATCAAACCGCCAGAAGAGAGAGCGCATACAATCGGGGCTTGTGATCTCTTACGGGCTTTCCAAAGATTCAGTGTATGCCATAGACTTGAAGCAGCAAAGTATGAATACGGTCCATGCATAACTATTTCCATGTACTAGTACCCCGCATAATCCCCATAAATCATATGCATCTATCACAGCGGCTTTGGTACAGGCCAATGCTTGTTCACGATCCACGAAGAACAATGAGCTTCGATTAGAAAACATAGTAATACACAGCAAGTCTAGCAATAAGTTACAATTTAGAAAGCGACAACGTGCAACAATCTGAAAAGTTATAAGGGTATACAAGGCCAACGAATTGTAAGTACGATTCTAACAAACTAACGACTCCAGTTTGTCAAGTTTTAGTAACGGGACGAATGACCTGGCCGGGATTGCATCAGAAGGCGTGCCAGGAATGCTGCACTCAGGAGTATCGTTGACACTGCGGCTCGACTCGGGAGTCTCGATCACAAGAGGACCCGCAAATACTGCGTGGGGCACTGCAATATGGAGAGCTTGCTCGATATCCGTGATCAAATCGTCCGCGTCCTCAATACCAACGCTTAGCCGGATGAGGTTGGGAGTGATCCCAAGTGCAACACGCTCGGCCTCTGGGATCGAACCGTGCGTCATGCTGGCTGGGACCTCGCCGAGACTCTCGACTCCACCCAAGCTCTCGGCAAGAGTAAAGTACTGGCTGTTGACCAAAAACTTCTCGGCCTCTTCCAGTCCGCCTGCGATCTTGAAACTAATCATCCCGCCAAACGGTACACCAGACGCGAGCTCATCAGCCGGGAGGCTATCGATAAACTTCCTCGCGTGCGGCGCCAATTGTCGAACTGCAAGATCGTGATGCTGGTGGGATGCCAAGCCAGGGTATGTCACGCTTTCAACAGCTGACCCAGGTCCAGCGATCGACTCGAGGTATTGTGCAACCTTGAGCGCGTTGCGACCATGGGCTTGCATTCGTAGTTGCAGGGTCTTGGCACCACGGTGGGCGAGCCAGGCGTCATGGGGGCTAGGAACAGCACCAGTTGCGTTTTGGAGGAAGCGAGTGCGCTCGGCAAAGGCGGCAGCACGGGGATGGGTAGTTGCAGAGGGTACGATGAGAGCGCCCATGACAACGTCTGAATGACCGTTGACGTATTTGGTGAGACTGTGGACGACGGCGTCGGCTCCGAGCAGAAGTGGGGAGGAGTAGAACGGAGACATGAAGGTGTTGTCGACTAGCACAAGAGGGTTGGATGGGTGCGAGTGAGCGAGGCGAGCAATCCGCTGGATATCGACCAAGCGAAGAGTCGGGTTGGTTGGTGACTCGATCCAGACAAGCTACGAGGGCAAAGTTAGTATTGATAAACTTGCTATCGGCTGAAAGCGTACAAACCTTGGTGTTATCACGGAACGATAAGGTGACCTCCTCGTCCGAGGCGTTCTCGAGGTCAACAAACGTCGTCTCTAGACCTTGGTTTTCCTTTGCGACACGGGCCATATATCTACAACGATTGATGAGTATCTCGCCCAGTGTCAAGCTAGTAAATTCGATACATACCGGAAGGTGCCGCCATAAACATCATTAACACTAACAACGTGAGCGTTGGGCCCTAGTGCCTGGAGTGCGGTAGCAATTGCAGCGACTCCAGAGGAAAATGTGACTGCGTTTCCTCCACCGGCCTCGATCGAAGCGAGCAACCGCTCAAGCTGGTTACGGTTCGGATTGCCGGAACGAGAGTACTCGTAACCCTAAAAATGAAGTCAGTTCGAGCTGTTTTTTTTTTTTTGGTATGTTGGTTGTACTCACCTTGTGCTTTCCAATGCCGTCTTGTTTATAGGTCGTGCTGAGAGAAATAGGGGCGATCACGGCTCCAGTTTCGGCGTTGGCTTCGGCGCCAACATGGATGGCTCGTGTGCCAAAGCCTGCCTCAGTGTGGTGGTAAGCGGCCATTGCGGAGGTGGGAGGAGAAGGTAAGAGGAGAAGTGTGGGGATTGAGTCGAGCCAGCTCACGCATTATATAGCCGCAAGTGAGTAAGGCGGGG
Source organism: Ceratobasidium sp. 428 (assembly GCA_019623705.1). Taxonomy (NCBI): domain Eukaryota; kingdom Fungi; phylum Basidiomycota; class Agaricomycetes; order Cantharellales; family Ceratobasidiaceae; genus Ceratobasidium; species Ceratobasidium sp. 428. The sequence continues at coordinate 9,936 of WSTJ01000761.1, forward strand.
CAAGCAGTGATTATTCAAGTCGCAGGTTGTGTTACTCATCATGGAACTTCCTCCTGTGAGGTGGTCGGTTCCTGAAACCCGAATTGCAAATTTGAGCAGGCAATCCTCCACCGGCTTCGTCATCCGCTGATGAATCTTGCCGCCGGCATCGGTCAGCGCTTGTCCGAAATCCGCACCGCGTTGAGAACTCCAGGGAAGTTTCCAGGACATACGCAACGTAGTCAATAATTATCTTAGTATCAAGCTCGGAAACCTTGGTAAATTCCCAAATAGGGCGAGCATCGGCTAAACCCGGCATCCACTCCCATTTCGTGCCCATTTCTATATAAATGCGGCATAATGGGACCAGATCCTCCCCAATTCTGTGTTCCGTTTGACAAACGCGTATTGTCGCTGTTTCCTTGGCCTATTCAGACGTGATCGCATTGCAAAATCTTGATGTTCTTTTTCCAGTAACAACTATGTTTGTTGTATGCATATTGCCGTGGCTCTCCCAGACCAATTAGAGAATATCCCAAAGGTAAAACTAACGGCGCTTGAGACACAAAAAGCGCAAGACGTAAATCGTATTATTAGTTATCAACGTCCTCGGGTGGCGGCAAATACTTCAGCGATCGAATATACAGCCATCCATACTTGTTCGTTCCTGCCCATCCAACACATCCCTCCTCGTCTTCATTCCGTTTTGCCCGTTTCCAGTCCAGGTCATCCTCGTCCTCTTTACGAAGTCGGGACTGGGCAAAATCAATCATGACGACATCACCGTCGGGCTTAACGATGAAGTTACCGAGGCGCACGTCCTGGTTTAGCACACCCAAGTCTCCACATGCATCGACGACGCGTAGTGCATCCATAAACACGTCGTTGACATTGAATCCATATTCTCGAGACTAGTTCCTTGGATTCGTTGTAGCAAGATACCTCGTACTGGCGGGTCCAGTCCAGACACGGATTGACCTTCTAGAAACACCGTAGAGCCGTAGAACTTTGGGATATCCCGCCCTTGTAGGTTCTCAAGACGTCGATAAGTGGCACATTCAGAGTCAAAATGGGGGCTGATTCGTGTTGCGATCAAGTGTTCGAGGAGTTCCTGGGGGCACGCCTCGAAGCTTCCAAAGGTGTCGATCTCTTCGCCAATTGCCTTCCGGCCCTCTGGAGCTCGTCCCGAGGCGATGTATTGATAGTAGTGCATCTCTGTCTCATAGGTGGGCGAGTTCAGGTAATAGTGTTCTCGCAAATCACTAGCGAACCGGCGATCGCACACCTTGAAGACCAGCTCTGGTGGGAGAGGGCAGGAGACGCATTTTTGATCTGGTATGGTGGAGTCGAGAGAGACGCGCATGACTGGTGATATAGTGAACGGAGCATAGGTCTCAAGAACGGTAACTTGCGACTCGAGAGTAGATCCAGAGGATAGGGTGACTCGAAGGCGAAAGGTCGATCCGACCGAGTATGGACAGCTGGTCACGTCAAGTTAGGAAGTTCAGACTTTTTTGTTTCTCTTTCACTTACGGAATTGGATTCCCTTTAGGGTTAGCCATTTCGAGGGCAATGAACGAGAAAAGGGGGCCCAGGTAATAGAACTAACGAAAATTTGCTATCAAATTTAGACGATAATGATAATTTGTGCCAAAGACAGGCGATCGCCCTACATATTGTGCCGAGAGTGGGTGAGGGTGAATCAGAGACGAGTGAGAGACAGCGATGGGCGGCTGAGAATTAGAGTTTCGAACTTCAGGGTCCAGTACTGATCCATCGCTGATGACGTCATCTGGTTTGTGGTGTGGCTGTGCGAATGATCTGGTACTCTTTTTGACAACCATGGGCAATTACATATCGACTTGGGTGCCGCAGCGGTCATCATTCACCATAGAGCAAGTTCCCGACCTAACGGGTCAGGTTATAATCGTTACTGGGTGCGTACTGGTCAGTTATTAGGCGGTGAGGATAGGATAAAGCGTCGTCGCAAGGTAGTGGAAATACCGGTATTGGGAAAGAAACCTGCAAGGTTTGACTATCCGATTTACACAGAACTTATGACTTGACTAGTGACTGAAGGCTCTTCTTCGGAAAAATGCCAAAGTCTACCTTGCTGCACGAAGTAAAGCGAAAGCGGATGAGGCAATCGAGTGGCTCGAGCAGGAGACGGACGGCAAGACTGCTATTTTCCTAGAGCTTGATCTTGCGAGCCTCGCATCTGTTAAGAAGGCAGCGGACACATTTCAAAGGTGAGAACACTACTACACCAACTGAAACTGTTTTGACTGATGGCAGAGTCTAGTAAAGAGCAACATCTCCATGTTTTATTCAATAGCGCGTAAGTATATGTTGAAAAATCTACGAGGTATCAGAGATACTAAACGGCTCTTCCTTCATCAGTGGCGTCTGCTTCCCTCCCATTGACCAAAGAACGGCCGACGGGTACGACTTGCAATTTGGAACCAACTTATTGGGCCATTTTTACTTCACGCGTCTCCTGTTACCAACACTTCTTCATACGGCTAGTACCGGTTAGTATCTCATTTCCGCGATTATTATAGATTTTTGAAGACCCGACAGCTGGCCACTCTCGAATTATCCATACTGCCAGCGGAGCTGTGTGGAACCCTCCTAAAGGCGGAATTGTTTGGGAGACGCTGGGAACGGACGAGGCTAGTCTAGCAGCATGCAAGCGTCTAGGCAAAGGCGGTCTATACGCCCAGAGTAAGCTTGTAAATATTATTCTGCAACTTATTAAAGCATGGATTTACAAATTTGGTACAGGGAAACGCTTTATTCTCGAATGAACTCGCCAGGCGGTACGGGGAACAGGGTGTTATCTCGGTTTCCGTACACCCTGGTATGTACAATGTCTTTAGTTGTACTGGCATAAATTTACGTTCGCACATCATCCCAAGGCGCGATCAAGACAGAGGTAGCCCGTCATGTCTATCTTCCTGATTGGCTGAAAGATTTTCTCATGGTCCGTTGCTGGCATCACCCAGCATGCACGTGTTTCTTACTCGAGCCTCCTTCGCTTTCAGGACTTACTCTTATACCCGGCGCCACAAGGCGCATTAAGCCAAGTATACGCTGGCACAACTCTTGAGACGGAGCAACTCAATGGCAAGGTTGGTTCAAATATCATTAGCCTTACGTCGGAGCTCATTTGTTCTCTCGTCGCACGACCAGTTCTTAATCCCTTGGGTCACTTTTGGTGACCCCGGCCCAATAGCCAAAGATGAAATGCTTGCCGAGCGACTATGGACATGGTGCGAGGAGCAGGTCAAGGACATGTAATCGGACATCCAGTATTGATGACATTGTGTACGTCCGCGAAGCTCGCAATCTGAGGAAGTTTATTGTTTAGGTCGTTTCTATATCACTACATCCTGGTATACGGCGTTTCGTTTTGTCGTTCGCTTACCAAATTTTAAGCAAAAATCTAGGTGCGATAAATTCGGGCCTACAGAGACATATCTGGTGGATGCCGTACCGATCAAAAACAGTTCATTATAACTACTATAAACTCGGGTTACTCAAGTCTTTTCGTTCGCCACTAACCTCCGCTAAGATGCCTTGTTACATTCTGCGAGACAAGGCGCTTTAACCTAGCTATATGCGGGCAACACTCCTGAGGATAAGCAAATTAGCGGCAAGGTGAGTTCCATGCAGTCTTCATTTTTATCCTGGCACCAACCGCCATTGAGAATATCTATGAAATTTTTGATCCCCTGGCTCGAGAAAAGGCGCAGCACCAATCGTCAACGATGAAACATCGGTGCAGAAACTGTGGTCGTGGTGCGAGGAGCAAGTCAAACAGCTGCTCAGTCCTTTGTCCAGGGTATGTACTACAGGAATATTTGATCCCCTCGGTTTGCGTAATCTCGTTCCTGGTTCGGTGGTGACGCCATCGATATGTAGGTCAGCTATCGGGCAATTCTCGGTTCATCATGAATCACCCAAATACCCTCAAGATCCTTGGGTGTAACCCAAACTACGATGGGCAGCTTTATCTCAAAACTAGGATTTCTTCCGTCGAACCCCGTATTCACAGTCGACCAGATTTCTGACCTGAGCGGCCAAGTTGTTATTGTGACCGGGTACGTAGGGGCTTAACTTGCGAGTCTCGTTGTGATAAAGCCTAATCGATGACGTAGGGGCAACACCGGGATCGGAAAAGCAACTTGCAAGGTCTGCTGCTCGCTGATACTCGAGCGAAGTATCACTGACGCATAGATGTACATAGGCACTCCTTGAGAAAAATGCGAAAGTATATTTGGCAGCTCGCAGTAAGACCAAGGCGGACGAAGCCATAGAATGGCTCAAGGCTGAAACAGGAGGGAAGACGGCTGTGTTTTTGCAACTCGACCTCGCTAGTCTCGTGTCAGTGCGCAAAGCAGTCGAAGAATTCAAGAGGTGAGATATTCCCAGCTATACCGTCTCCGAACGCCATGATTTATTGATAAACTCACAAAGTAATGAACACGAATTGCATGTGCTGTTCAACAATGCGTAAGTGATGTGGTTTCGTATGTTGTACCCTGTATTCACGCTCCGTCTCGACACAGGGGCATCGTTATTCCTCCCATCGATCAGAGAACAGTTGAGGGATACGATTTGTCATTTGGCACAAACGTGTTAGGTCACTTTTTCCTCACGGTTCTCTTGCTGCCTACCTTGATCCGCACCGCCAAAGAATCGCCTACAGCACGTGAGTCTATCTCACTATATCTCTGACAATACTTGAACGCGGCCAAGTTCAGGTGGGCACGCCCGTGTTATCAACACTTCAAGCGGGGCGATGTGGTATCCTCCAAAAGGCGGAATTGTCTGGGAGACGTTAGGCACCGACGGAGCTAGCTTGGCGGCATGTAAACGTTTGGGTCGACCCAGTCTGTATGCTCAGAGTAAACTGGTGAGTACCTCCCATATTCAATGGTTAAATAGACATTCATGAGCTTCAATCCAGGGAAACGTCTTGTTTTCGAATGAGCTGGCCCGGCGTTATACGAACCAGGGGATCGTTTCGGTTTCGTTGCATCCAGGTTAGCCTTGGCACTCTCCAAGCGAACCAAGATGACTGAGTAGTGTGATCTCAGGGGCGATAAAAACAGATATGATGCGTTATGTCCCGATACCTAACTGGCTGAAGAATCTGATTATGGTAGGGGACATAACAGTTTTGACGAAGCCACAATCCCACTGAGCCTGGAACTAGAACCTCTTCTATTATCCCGCATCGCAGGGTGCCTTGACCCAATTATATGCGGGTACTACACCGAATCCAGAGGACCTCAACGGAAAGGTATGCTGAGCCGAATAGACGTTTTGGACAATATGCTTAGATATCTGTTGCCGACAGTTCTTGGTACCTTGGGCGAAAGTAGGGGATCCAGGTCAGACGGCGAAGGACGAGAGTCTTGCTGGGAAATTGTGGGCGTGGTGCGAAGAGCAGATTGGGTTGTTTGAACGAAAGATGGAATAGCCTGACTTTGTCCTTCATAAATCTACTTCTTGTCGGTCGCTATATTGGTCGGAACGGTTGACATCCCTTCGAATTAGCGCCCTAGTTTTCAGCAGCTACATGTTTTGAGATTCGACAGAGACTAGCTCCGAGGACATGACGAGTTCTGGGGATAATAAATTGATTGTTTGATACCATATACGATATAGTTTCCGCTCAGAGCGTAGTGGTTGCCACATTTTTCAGAAGCGAATACTAGTATTTTCGTTACGAACTTTTTTTTGCGTGTGACTTGCCATATTTTTTTCTTCTTATCGGAATGCGTGGCGAGATGAGGTGGCTCAGCGCTTCTTAGGAGCTTGTCATGATTACGTGAGGGTTGGGACACGCTTGGTTTGGTTGACGACTTCGGTTCACAGAGACCTACGCCCTCGAGTTCTCTGAACTAAGATACCGCATTTCTGGATGGGTGATGGCTAGCGATGACACTCTCCCGAACGACTTGTACACGAGATTAGATGAGTCTGGTGACTTGAAAGCAGCTGATACTCTTGGAGCAATCCTGGATTTGGCACCTACTCAGAGTGCAGAGCTGTCTAATCCTATCGGGGCAGACTCGGTAATTTTAGCTAGTACTCCTTGCGTAGATAATCCTGGCTTAGTGAACAACAACAGCTTGCCTACTTCCAATGATAAGCCTGCTGATACGCCTAGATTCCACGACACTCATCCATCAATTCAATTCTACTCCAAATTCGACCTCCCCAATTCATGTCCCACTAAATTTGGTCGAAGTGTCCAATGGTGTGCAGACGGAAAGGCTTTGCTAGTTGTTTGCGAGGACGCGACCATTGAAGTAATGGACGTAGGCGAAGAGTTGGATATTACACGTACGTCTCTGCCCTAGTTCATCCTCTTAACCTAATTCATTTCATCGGCTGAGTATTCAGCAAAACTATCTCTTAAACATCCGGCTCCAGTTCTTAGCACCACATGGTTCCCGACCGCGTCACCTCTCGACCCCGCATCATATTGTTTTGTTGTCGGAGTGAGGGATTGTCCAATTCGGTTAGTCGATGCGTCTGACGGGAGGGTGTGTTTTCTTTGCATCTTTCCTTATCCTGGCGGGCTGATTATTTTTCTGGAGCTAGTTGAGAGCATCTTATAGGATTGTTGATCATCGAGAAAGGTTTATTGCGCCGCACTGTATGACGTTTAGCATGTATATGAACAAGTGAGTCCGAGCTTTTGGTGTTCGGTCTTGTAACTTACGGGAAATAGATTGTATTGTGGATTTGAGGATGCAATCGAGGTGTTTGACGTACATCACCCTGGAGCGGAGGGCACTAGGTTACATACCGTACCGACTAAGAAGAGCCGGGATGGGCTCCGAGGTAATCATTGACTGTGATGGATAGGGTCGGAGAATAATGTTGACAATATAATCATTAGGGATCGTATCCGCGTTAGGGTTCGCGCCTGATTGGTCTGGCTTGTATGCCGCAGGATCGTATTCGGGTGGGATTGCGATGTATACTGAGGAAACGGGCGCGCAGGCTCAAGGATGGCTAGAGGGAGTAGAAGGTGGTGTGACGCAGGTACGTTCGTCGGGGTCATATTAAATAAATTTCCGAAACGACACACTAACGCCTGATGATAATCCGCAGATCCGGTTCAACCCAACACAACCCCATCTTGTGCACGCTGCGTTCCGTCATACATCGACCATCGCGACATGGGACATTCGAAACCCTGCCGAGCCAGTGTCACTGTACGACAGAGGGAAAGTTCAAACAAACCAGCGTTTGTGGTTTGATGTGAGTTCTGATGGCCGCTGGCTAGTTGCAGGCGATGAAGTGAGTTTTCGGTTGGAAGAGTAAATGCACGGTTTGATCTGATTTTTCAGTCAGGCACGATGACAGTGCTGAATGCTAGTGGCCAAGGCGAAGAAGGAGCAGCAACAGCAGCTTTGGTTGATGCGCACCAAGGTGCGTTGACCTGTTTTTTTCTATACGTATCTTACGGTTAATACTATGGACTCCAGACGCGATTGGTGCTGCGACGTTCCATCCGACCAAGCCTTTCGTCTTGTCTGCTTCAGGCTCTCGACACTTTGACGAACCAACGTCGGATGAATCGACGTCTGACGAGTCGGATGATACGGAAGGTGTTGAAGCCGTAGCGTCGGGAACGTCAGCTCGGAGGAAGAGTAATTTGGCCAGGCTTGGACCGCGTGGGCCAGTAACGAAAGATAATTCCTTGAAACTGTGGTCCTACCATAACATATCATAGCCGCGCGCTTTTTTGGTTTAAGTTTTGGCTTTTCGTCCTACACCTACTTGGTGTCATTGATTAAAAAAAAGTTTAGTAAACAAGTTTATTCGAGGCAATTGGTTGAATATTTGCGTGTTTGTCCTTCACTGGGCTACAAGGGGGCCCAGAAACGACTTTCTATACCCTATTTCGCCCCGCACTCATATCTAAGACCTATAAATACCTTCATGCTGTGCGCATATAGCTCGAAATTTCGTGAAGTGTGGACTCACATTAGTTGAGCGGAACTCAAAACGTGTGTACGGTGATTTCCTCAGACATCCTATATTCATTGCGCTGGTAGCACCGGGTTGATTAATCCTGCATCGCCACCAAAATTGCTCTCTTACCCCAAGGAATACAACTAAAAATCAACAGAGGGTTATGCTTGGTCAAACCAAGTCGGATATTTTAATATAGTCCCTTGAACTCACGATGCTCTTCATCCGCCCATACTTTCAGATGTACCGTACCTTCTGCTTCTCGATCGAACAGCATGTGGCAAAGCTTTGACTTGACACATGGGGCTACCGCGAGTTCTGCATTGTTCATCCACTCGTCGATTCCAGCCGCATTAGGCGTAAGGTTGTCGCTTCCAGCGCAGTACGTCCGGTGCGATGGAGTCGCGTCATCGGTCTGAAAAGCAGTTCGTGCTCCAGCTTGGGCCATTTGGACAGATGACGGAAGGAAGTCTAAAGCATCGATAACTAAAGAGTGACTGGGCACGTGCGCGCACATCACCTCGCCAGGCACTACAGGGGATTCGGGGTTTTGGTTCGGGAAAAGCCGGTGAGTATCCCGGCGCTTGATCAGCATTTCTGTTTGCG
>WSTJ01000762.1:0-18499 GCA_019623705.1 Ceratobasidium sp. 428
AACGTCTGGGATGCAGTATCTGAGGAGCTATTGCAACGGTTCTGATCTGATCAGAGAAATTTTTGGGTATGAACCCTAACCTTCGACAACCCCATTCTGCGGTCACGCTGCATCCGGGGTCTCGAAAGACTAAGCTTATCGGCTGAAGAGTACTTGCGTCTCTCCCGGGAGTTCGACATCCCTGGATGGAGAGAGAAAGCTGTCGATATGCTGGTCGACCGAATGCCTCGCGAGCTCACTGCGCAACAAGTCCGCGATCTTGGCATGGATGTGGTAGCGGAGCTCTTTAATAGGGTTTCGCAGAAGCTTACCGAGAAAGTCGAGGAGTTAAGTAACGGTGAGGTCGTTCTGGACAGTGACAGTGAGAGCGAGAGCGAGGGCGAGAGCGAGACTGAGAGCGAGACTGAGAGCGAGGCTGAGAGCGAGGCTGAGAGTGACCACCGCTTTTATTCGAATCGCTCGAGCGATCTTGTTTCGGTTAAATTGGAATAGTCTTCTTTCGTATTCCTGTGCTTGTCTAAGGGGTCAGAATTGATTTTCAGATTGAGGCGGAGCTTTCTGTATGACCAATGAGAGATCACGAAGGAGACGTTCAAGGACCATGTTATGCTTTACTCGAAGAACGGCGACGTAGGCCTAAACCTCTTAGCCGTAAACTCCCCACGATTACACCAAAAAGGTTCGCTCGTCATTGCCACGTCTAGGCCAAACCAATTCAGAGTAGATGATTTCTCGTAATGGCTAAAGATAGATTATGCTAACCTAGACTACGCCGCCCTGGGCTTCCTCTTCTTTTTTCTCTTTCTCCTTCTCTTACTCAGCTCTATGACTCTTCTCCTTTGGGTGTCGGTACATAAGGCCATGCCTTAACCCGACAATAGATTAACGATGCCAAAGGAGAAAGAGCCCTAGACTAGTCTAGGATCTGAATGCTGAAGAACTCGATTAAGAGCTCGGCTATGTACCAGCTCATTTGCTTACACTTCCCATATGCTTAGAATCCATCGCTTGTGTCGCTTGTGTCGCTTGTGTCTCCCATGTCTCGCCTATATGTACTCATGACTTGTTGTTCATTCGATTTGCTGTCGCTTATCAGTAGCTGCTCCCAATCTAGCCGTACAGCATGTATATAATATATCACTCATGTAGCTACAGCGGTCATCGGTCTATACAATCGTCTTTCACCGCTCTACCAAGCTAAGGAGCTCACTAGAGTGTTCACGTCATAAGCGATTTCATCCTCTACACTGAACGATGTCAATATCTTTATAATCGTAAATTTATTGTCGCATAAAGGCTAGGCCTTGTAACGACATCTCGAGGCAAGAGAAGAGAGAGAGAGGAGAAACAGGTACAGCAGCGTCCGTAAAGAAGAAAATGACGAGACTTATTTCAGATCTCTAGCTAATATATGTATCTAGCCGTATACTAATAATGACTATCAAATGAGGTCGCTAGAGCGCCCCGTTCTGTTAAAGTCTACATCGCCCACTGCTCAGATGCTGTACGAAATCCAGGTAAAAAGTAGATATACTGGTATGGATTTACGATGTAGATACATCGATTTATATACATGAATGTGTGGGAAACCGAAGATGTGTAACAACGAGGTACACAATGGAGAAGACAGAAGAAGTACATCGATAAACGTAAGACAAAAGCGAGTGTAACACGTTCTACGTATGTATTCAAAAAGAAGAGGAAAAGCGGCCGTATTAGAAAAAAGAAACGAGAGAGAGAGATAATTTCTGCCCCGAGAGGCGGGGATCCGGTATCCGAGACACTCAAATCTCGGGCGTCGAAGGATGTAGTGCGCGACAGTCTTCCATGCACATCCTGTAAATCGGCGAGTTCACAACTGTTATTGTGTGGAGATATCGCTGGAGCTGAATGTGCACCGCTACTAGGTGGAATAGGATAGTGGCGTGTGATCTGGGAAGCCGACGAATGTACTTGTCAAGGGAGCGGCTAGGGTCGATCCCCGGGTAATGGTCCAGTAATTTAATCCCATGTACGGAGTTGCACCGGCCGCCCAGGGCAAGGCTTCAATTGGCCCCTTAGAATAATGACTCTGCTATCGCCCTTATGACGATAGGGCGATAGTCAATAAGAAATTTCGGGACAAGGTCGCGGGGGTACTGCTTCCCTCGCGCCGCTGCCTTGGCTTCGTTGTTTGCTAGGGTATTACCTTCGGGGTTTCTATGGGGAGGGCACCAGAGGATTTTGAGCCGATACCAGTCGTCTTTGTCTTCAATTTCTCTGATAGACCTAATTATGGCGCGGAAGAGCTGCTTTGGAGCGCCCGTGGTTATTCTCTTGGCGCAAGTGCCACTGGTTGAGCCCATTGCGGACCTTCTTTTTCTTCAACGAGCGTGAAGAAATACCTTTAGCTCATTAGACAGGGCTCCGTATGGATATCATGTCAATATTACGCATATAGTGTAACAAGGAGTCAGTTTGTTGACTCGAGACTCGAATCAGTAACCGAGTCAAGTGTACACGTCAAAGATGAACCACGCATATATGGTGACTATAGCATATATTGTGACTCGGACTATGTTTCTCCCGTGTATATAAGGCGGCCGATGCGCCAGCTTTTACTGTATCAATCATCTAACTTCACATTCACTCGTTTATTCATCCACTGCGCATTACAAGATTGTTATATATAGTATAGATATATGAAGGTTTGAGCCCTCGGCGTTTAACTGGTACGCCAACTCTCGGTCAGAGTTGGGGCCCAGTTACGGTACGAGTTGAACCCCGGTTTTGCGAGTCGTGAACCCCCCCAATGACTATGTAGTCCATCCTATAACCGCCTCACCTTAGAAGCTGTCTAGTTTAGTTAGCCTATGCCTTATGTAGAAACCGCTCGAATGTAATGGAACATGCCAAAAGAGTGAGTCAGTAATCGAGTCAAGTGTATGCGCGGCACTCACGCATATGACTTGGAGCGTACAACCGTAGGGTATAAATATAAGCTCTACGAGCTCGCGCACTGTACAAAGGATCCGACCCAAATTTTGGGTCAATATTTGCGAAACTGGTAAATCAGTCAGAAAAACCTAAATTTTCACTCGCGGCCTGGAGCCAAGATCTGATAATTTTACGGCGGAGTCAGCGACGGAGTTTTTGGTGATCTCGAAAACTGCTTCTTAGATATTTCAATTCTGAAATCGTCTCATTCAATATTGAACAGGATTGTACTAAAAAAACCAGTGGCATTTTGAAGTAGATGAATCAAAATTCCAGTTTATGAAGGCAAGAAAACGGCTACGGGAGCATCAAAAATGGACACGCAAAAAAAAGGTCTACCTAGTATGAAAAACGTAAGCATTGGAAATTGCGAGAAGTTAGATAGCAAAAGTACGCACCAACTTCTAAGAATAAAACGGTAGGATTCTCCTGAAAAACACGGCAAACGAGCAGAAAAATCGAGTTCGCTCAAACGACAAGGTTGCAATGCTGCGCTCCGCGTCTGAACCTGCGCCGTCCTTGGCCTTCTTGCCCTTCTTGCCTGGCGTAGCGTTCTTCGCGGGCTTCGCAGTCGGGACGGGTTTGGCTTTGCTCAGGCCAGGAGCAGGAGAGGTAAAGTGGCCGGCACGCGGGGCGTTGTTCTCCAAACGGACGGCGGGAGCTCTTCGCGAATCATGTTCAACGTGTGTCGCTTTTGCTCGTTGCTCGTGCTTTTGAGTAGTTGAGCAAAGTCGTCGAGCGAGAGTTCCTCGAGTTTTTGTACGTTGTCGTCCCTCTGCATCAGCTCATACACGATAACTGACGGGTGTTTGCCAACCACATCTTCGTTATCGATCTCAAGTGCGTCGACGGCCATCTTCCTCGCCAAATCGTAATCCTCGCAGTGGATACGAGTCTCGTCGAGGGGATCAGGGACATCCTGGTAGTTGTCTCAAACCCGAGTGGGTTCCTTGCTGTCCGGGTCTTGGGGGATAAAGAGAAAACCACAACAATTGAGGGAAATCTGAGTTCCAAAGAGAGTTTGCTCGAGGAAATTCAGTCGGTCGACGACATTTCCGCCCTACATTGCATCGTGAGTAACGGCACAACGTTCGGGGCCTACATAAAACTTACAATCTGGCCGAGCTTTTTGATCAGCGCCTCCGCTTTGCGTGGACCCAAGCCTGCAACAAATGGCAACACTATGATACGGGTCGTTCAAAGCGCAATTGAGATCGACTCCGACGTTGTTCACGATGTTTACGATCGATCGCTCGCTCGAGGGCTACTAGAAGTTTATCCTTCGGAATCCAGTGCTCAGTCGTTAGTACACAACGCCTAGGGTATTACTAGAAGGAGCAGACACTCACCAAATGTTGGGCTTCGATATATGTGATCGCCGCAAGATCGCTCCCCAATGCTGCATATTCGTTCAACGGGCTCTGCACGTACCGTGCCATAGACACACAGTACCGGGCAATGAGCGGCAGCGCACTAAACTCGGCCTCCGCCCGCGGACTGTGCTGGTATATGCGCGCAACCTCGTCGTATCCGTACATGACTTCGGGGAGCCGTTCGTCACCGCTGCGCGCAGAAGTATTGACAGAATAGTTGGTTTGACTGCTGGTTTTGTCGCCGCCAGAGCCACCCCATCCGCCACCGCCACCACCACTCCCAGAGGCGTTGTTGCTGTCGCCCCAACCGGCGTAGGTGTAGAAGTTGGCGCGCCTCCAGGTGCGGGGGCGGCAGCAGCATCCGGTTCAAGATCAGGTAAGCCCAGCGCCTCTCGCACACGACCCATCAGATGTTTAGTCGCCGTGGTGAAGCCAGAGATGACAATGACATCCGGTTTACGTCGTTTAAGCAAATCAAGGAATTCTTGGCGATTGTCGCTGTCAGAGATATTGTCGAGGCCAAGGTGTTCACGGAAACGTCCCTCCTCGTCAAGGAACACCATATGGATCGGGTCACGATTCGGCTCGCCCTGGCCCCATGACATGGCAATAACCGAGGGTACGTCGTCTCGGCCCGCAAGATCTTTTGGCCGGCAAGGTGCAGCGTTTACACGCTACGGCGCTCAGCTCGGAGAAATATATCACAAAGCAGATTTAGGAAACTCACCTTCTCTAGCTGCTCAGCTGCCTTTCCAGCCAAATGCTCCTCGACTTCATCTTGCAACCATTCCTTTGTCCAGGCCATGGCCTGTGGAATCAAATGCTTCTTTAAAGCCTCGTCTATAACCGCCCGACGCTGCTCATTCCACGCTTTCGCCGAGTCGCTAAAGCTGTCCGAGGCGTATGCGTTTTCGAGCGAAGTCGTAATTTCGTGCATGCGGGCGGGAGGGGTGGTGACAGTAACGTTTAATGGTTCGGATTCGGCGGGTTTGCCAACGAGGAATTTGAAGGCCTATTGCGGATATGTAAGTATTAGAGGACGAACCGAGGACTGGGGACTCACATAGCAGGCGTGCGCCTCGTCGATTTTTGTTTTTCCCTTCTCGGTTGGCTCGCAACTCAACAGCGCTTGCTCTCTAAACTGCATACGAATAGTCTCCCGAAGCCAAGGGTCCCTTCCGAGCTCGGTAGCAATGATCATCCGGGCGGTAACAAGGGCATCCTCGGCGGTAGGATGAGTGTCTGTAATGAACCTCTCGGCATAGGCATGTGGAGGGAGATCCTGGTCGTCCGGGAAGTTCGCTTTTTGGCCAGCGTTGGAATTGAATAATGGTTTAATCTAAGAGCGGAAATTCGGGGGTCGGTGTCGTTGGTAGCAGTACAGCAATTGCCGTTGTAGGATCCGAGTCGAGGAATACACACAGAACATGGGAACCTCGGCGCGTGCTCTGAGAGTCGAGTATTTCGGTCGAAGGGCGAGAAGCGACAAGTTGCGATGACCTCCAATTTGATCAATACCTCGAGCGGTCGTACACCGCGAGGGTTTTTGTGTGGGGAGGATGCATGGGCAAACAGGCGCCAGGAGGTGGGAAAGGGTGGGAAGAGCGAGACGGGGGTGTGATGGTATGAAGAGTGCCGAAAGATGCTGTGGCTAGAATGCCCGACGTCCGTGGATAGTTAACCAACTACGGATGGATGTCAATCGGCCATGATCTAAATGTTTCTATATCACGTACTTAATATAACAAGGGTTGTCTGCAAGCTGAACGGCCATGGGGAAATTACAAGGAGTATGTCGAATAAGTTACGTTTTGAGTAGATAGGTATCGCAAGGGATTGGGCGAAAGTCAGGTCTACGCCAGGAAGAGCGTGAATCGTCTAAGCGTGTAGTAGGCTAACCTAATCTACAACGTCACCTTCTGCAGGAGATCGTGTGTTAGTGATAATTGAGAAAAAATGTCGGCGAGAAGCTCACCATTCTTGTGTATAGAAGTGGATGACGAGGAGCGCGAGGTACAGCAGGTGATGGACAGTAAACAGCGCTAAGGCCAGATGAGGAGCTTGCCGGTGGTGTGAGAGAAACCAACGCTCACGTCGCGGACCGTAGAGTTACAAAGATAGCGGGAGGCTGTAAGCTACGGTGAATTGGCGAGCATGGGACAGAAAAGCGAGACCCGTTGGTGAGCTGTACAAACGGCAAGAGTCGAACTTGTCAGCGCCAACGCCTATTATGACGGATGGATACAGCTTACTCAGTTGTGTGCTAGGCAGCGTCCGGCACCGGATTCACTCACTCCGAGATGGAGGATCAGCCTCGATAGGAAGTTCGATGAGTTAGGAACAGACTAAGGAAAGCGGTGGTGGAGTAACGTCAGTTTGTACCGAAAGAAACTTACAAACGAGTGTACTTACGATCATACCAAACACGAGGCGAGCGGGGGCCACGGTCGGCACTGGCTGCGGAGAGCGAGTGATACGGAACAAGAAGGCGGAAACCGGAAGGCGAGAGAGAACTGGCCACGTGATCCTGTTGTGACAGCCGGAAACATCCACGTGACATCAGGGTTTATAGCCGGAGCTCGCCGCCTTCGCAACAAACATTCTCCCGACCACCACAGACTCCACTCCGCCGCACCACCTGAAGAACGGCGACAGACAACACCGGCACTACCAGAGAACAACAACTGACGTGCGCCACAGCGCGCTCACCCTTATCCCGACCGCGATGCAGAGCCTCGCCAAGCTCGTTGCGCCGACGACCCTCTTTTCCGAAGCTCGGCTAGAGGTTGAGAGGCGAGGCCAACAACGCGGACTCCTCGCCGGTCACCCGTCCCCGTCCGCTGCGTACTCGCGCCGACGCCGGGCGAGGGTCCCGGTTCTCGACTCGTCGCGTGACTCGTTGGTCGGTCGCGATGCGCGAGCCAGCTCGTTGCCCACAACGCATGTTTTTGTTGCGCGTTGTCGCCAAAACATCGGGCTCCTCGTTGCATTCGACCGCCGCGGGCTGGCGCCGAGTCGAGGACCGGCTGGGTGAACCCGAACGTCGAGAAGCGACAAAGGCTGCCCCTGCTGGCGAATGTTCGACCGTGCCGGCTCCCGACTCGCCGGTATCGCCCGTCAGTCGGTCGCAGTGCGCGATTAGCTCTGTGCCCACAACGCATGTTTTTATTGCGCGTTGTCGCCAAAACATCGGGCTATTCGTCGCATTGCGCCGCCGCGGGATGACGCTCGGCGAGCGTCGAGACACGGTTCGCGACACTTCTCGTCATGTTGAAGTTCCCTGAGTCGCCGTATCGCTTGTCAGTCGGTTGCAATGCCCGATTAGCTCTATGCCCACAACGCATGTTTTTGTTGCGCGTTGTCGCCAAAACATCGGGCTATTCGTCGCATTGCGCCGCTGCGGGCTAATACTGGCATCGGGGCATATATATTTTCAGAAGCACGACATGATTATATGAGCGATGAATATATTTATGCTTATTCAGTCAAGGAAAGCTTGGTTGCGAGTAACTGGTGCAAGTGCACCCACTGTCGAAATTGCCCCAACACCACCAGTGTGGAAGAACGTGTATACTAATCAATCGAATTGAGTGTGTGCGCATCACTTGCGAATACAAGAAAATTTTGATCAATTAAAAAAAAACTCGCATCTCGACATCAGGCAGACCATTGCGCCCCCTGTTTGCACAGTGCATGCGGCGAAGCCACGACCAAGCAGTATCCAACATGACGGCGTTGAAGTACGTGGTTGAGCAAAGAGACAAGGAGGAGAGTGAGTGACAGTGTCTCAGATCGTGCCACTCGCCCAGGCATATGATTTCGCCAGAAACAGCCTGAACTTGAGACAAGAAAAAATACCGCTCAGTCATATTTAGCATGCTCATCGCGGCACCTTTAACCCACCTCGACAGGATGGGTATAATATCCACCTCTCACAATGAACACACCCCGTGTCTTAAAATTCAGTCCTCCGAACTGACTGAGTCGTTTGGTGGCATTCTAAACCAGAACAAGTCGCCTCCTAATCTTGGGTGGTGCTTATACTGCCGGGCAATGAATCCCGAACCGGACTCGTAACATAGAATACGAAGAATGAGCCTCGCCAGAACATTCGTTCGAATAGTTGAGTAACAATGGAAGTACGTACCATATGGTCAAACATTGCATCGACGTAGCCGAGAAAAAAACCATTGTCTATCTAATCGTGTGCATTCGCTTGCGAGCTCGAAGTCTCCAAGCTCTTTAGTATAAAAGCAACCCGATGGCTGTCAGCTGTTCATACTTATTCTTCACTTATCCCATTCATACGCACTTCTCCCGCCCCCAGCATTTCGGCATGTCCCTGCTCAATAACTTAGCGTGCGTCCGGATATTGGACAATGTCGAAAAAAAGCTAGACGCACGTCTATTTAAAGAGATTGATTTGATGTATGAAGCGGTCACTCACGTTGTAAAGTCTTTACGACCTAGGAATCGTCGTGACTTGATATCGCCCGAACTTCGGCACGAGATGACAACATTCAAGCAGCGATTCGAGAACGCAATTGATGAGTATCAGAACAATTGCGAGTGGGAACATTACTATGAGTACATTCTGTAAGTTGTACTGTTATCCATCCGGACGGGTGGCGGCTTATACTAAATACATCGATAGCGACGTCGCATACTATATTCATTGGGAGATGCCAGATCAAGAGGCGGTCGGGGTATTGAGGCATCGTGGAGATATACTACAAGTGAAAGGAGGTGGTTACCCTTTTAAAACCGTTTACTCACACTATTCGTCCAGAAAGAAATCGAGACATTGAAGCGCAAGAGATTGGTGGAAACAAGAGCGCTCCGGCACAGTAAGCCAAACATGTAGTTCTGGCACCAAACAGAAGGTTTACGGCCATTGACAGAGAGAGTCCGGGAGCTGGGTAAGCAGTTCGGGTTACGCTCGGTTGGCTACTTGGATCCAGAGAAGAACCCCTTGAATGTCATCTGCGTCGACGCATATACTCACGAGCAACTCGACTGCCGTGAGATTTTGATTAACGGTATCGACAACGATCAGTCAAATCTCGTACCGCAGCCGTCGCCAGAAGCTATCAAGAAAGCTAGGGACCAGTCCATTGGTCGTGATCAGTCGGTACCCCCTCCGTCCAAAGATAGTCCTTTCCCTTCTGAAGGGTTCATCACTCGAGAAATGCTTCGAGAAGCGGACTTCAAATTATATTCATGGGGCACCGTTTACGGATTCGCACCAGCACCAAACGGAACCTATTCGATTGTATGGGCCGTGCAGTTCTCGCCAGTCGGAAGCTTCAACAAGGTCGAGCAAGAGGCTGTCAATGTTTTCATCAACTACATGGACAAAGTAAAACAGTTTGCGCACGAGGTCAAGAATAATTGAGCGCAGAACGGCAACAAATTGCGGATAATCGAGAGGAATGCTTCGGAGGCCTTGCGGAGGCTGTTCAAGCGGCGTGAGTTGTTCACTATTTCAACCGTAGGTCAGGAACTGATTTTTTGTCAAGACGGACGTCTTTTTGGTTGTGGGTGGCGCCCCGGTCGGACGAAGGACGAGATAGCAGGGGAGTATACGCTCCAATCGACTCACGACAAGCATGACCCTGAGGGCTACATCGACATGCACCAGGACCAGGAAAGAGTCGCCGTGAGTGTCTATGAAGCGTTTCAGCCGACAGAGTGAAGAAAAAGGTATCTTCCCGCTTAGGTTTCTTGGATGGTAATGGGAGAGCGAATATCGCCGCGTGCCGTTTACTCGAACGTCGACACCTTGGCGGACACAATTCTCCCCATGTTTGGGTCGCACGACAGCGATGTAGCGGTACGCATTTTTATACGTATGTAAGAGAAATGAAGCCAATAACTGTATCTAGATACACGGCCCCAGCTTGGGCGCCAACATGTCTGTCTCCATGATGGACGAAGATGGAGAAAACTTCGCGAACAGTATGCACGTCGATTCTGACATCGATGCGCTGCCGCAGTTCTACGGAAAGATTTTCACATTTGGTCAATGGATTCATGTCAACGATAAGCAGGAGCTAGTTGAAGGAGACGAACTTCGAGAAGCGATTCCAGATGGATATTTTATTCTGCCCGGATATCGAGTGGGTTTCGATTTGGGGGGAGCAGCGGTCGTGACAGCTATTTGGCGAGGCGGACTAGACTTGCACGGAACGACGACGTCTACGGTAAATCTTAAATCAGGAATCACACGCTGGGGAATGTCTATTCAGACCAACAAGAAGTTGCCGAAACGAATGCGTACTGGAAGAGGAGCAATCTTTGGCGCGTTTGATAGGCTACGGGCTTTGTATGAAGCGATGGTGTCGGATGATTCTTCTGATGCTTGACTGTACTTGGCCAATATAGACTATTCCCTTGACCAAGTTGTAGAAACTGCTCGAATGTGTAACGGATCGGTATTGTATCGTTTCGTTTTCTCGCTTAGCTATTCGTTTGCGCGTGTATGCGTTGGTTCGCCTATATAAGGCCCGACGTTTTATCCTTGTGTTTCCGTCTCTCTTGTTTTACCTACCAATTTACTGTACAAAGGTTTGGATTGTTCCACCCAGTGTCCACATCTTAGGCATTGTGTAATCTTTCCATTCTCTTCGGTTCGTAACTGAGAGCCTTACAGAATGTCATCGAACGTGCGAGAAGAGTGAGTCATATAATTGAGTCAAGAGTAAATGCGCAGCACAGTGAAGTCGTGCGCCGGAGCCGGCGTAGTAGCACGAGTAGTACTGGGCCAGGGTTTGTCCGGCGCTTGAGCGAGTGCCTTAAGATCACGTGCGGCCGCCACTTGTTGTTCCAACCTTGCGGCCAACCACACTCGTTTCGCGCACCGACGCGCTCTCCTCTTCGTCCCACCGCTCCATCCCTGCCATAGGCACGTTTCCTATCGGCTATCGCCGTCTCCCTTCCCGACCCGCGAGTCGCTCTCGCGGTTCGAGTTGGCCGGTCACGCCTCGCTGCGCCTTCGGCGCGCGGGCGTCCCCCACCTTACCGGTAGACGGTGTCAGCCGATTCGTACGTTCCCCCTATCACATGTAACCATACGATTCCATAATATACATTCGCTCCTCTCCCCATCACGAGCTCCGCGTCCGGCCCCAGGCTCAGTTATGCGTATGACTCGGAGACTTTTGCAGGGTATAAATACGAGCTCTGCGAGCCCTCTCCGATCCCATCTTTTACTAAAACTCACAATCCTCTCATGCTCGTTCTAAACTTATACATAATAATATATATACATTTGATTTCTATATATATGTTCACTTGGCTTTGGGTAGTTTTGTTTATCGTCGGGCACGATTTATTGGCTAGAAGTCCTGCTTATCTCGCAATTAGCATTGAATATCTATCTCTAATACAGGATTGTAGGCTATTCAACATATACATGTTGAAAACGTCAATCGGAAACAACGCAATACAGCATATTTTAGTAGCCAAACCAAAGCCAAACGATGCCGACTCGTCGTTAGCACGTAAACGTTCTGAGTTTGTTCAACGGGGTGTAGATATATAGCGATTGAGATGGAATAGGGGTAAATATTGCACTCGCTGACGATGTATCTTAGATACTCATTTCTATCGTACGTTCTGTTTCTATCGTACGCTTTGCTTGTTTCCGTTCACATGAGTTGCACCGTCGCTTCATGGTGGCGCATATATTCATGCCGTTCCGTATTTGTTCCAAACTCATGTGTATAAATCAATGTACCTACATGGCAAATCCACAGCACTTACATAGCATTCATACAACGTTTGACGCAGCGATGACTTAGACGACAATACTCAAAACCGGCGTTCTAATGCGGCATACGCATCTATTCATAGAACTATCTCTCGTACTGTGCTGTTCCTCTTTCTCTTCGATGTCTGTTGATCACGCGGCGGACTTAGTTCGTCAATCGTCAATAAACTTCTCATCGTTGATACCATATACAAGAACTGGACGTTGCAGGAACAGATGCAAAGAAAAACAGAAAACAGAACATGTATAAAACAAAAGGTTACCAGAACTAGCAACGGATTAAAATCAGTGCCGACCTCGATTAGGGTTCGCTCGATAGATAAAAGTATCTACTAAGGTAACTGAGCTTAAAACGGCGAAAATGATTATACTACGGTACTTACCACACACGTCAGAGTCGACGGGGCGGCGGTCCTTAGTCGAGGGTAAGATTGTGCATGCGCGCCGTCAAATGAATCTGGTCCAGATTCTTTTGTAGCTTCGCAAGATTCTCCTCCTTCATCTTGATAACGTCGCGTAGGTCGAGCAGTCGCTTTTCAAGCGTCCTGTTTCCGTACCTGGTATCTCGGGTTGATAATCGTGTCAAACCTGTATGTTGAGCGAGACTTACCAGAGGGCGTCATGCTTCTCTCCGAAACATTTCGCCGTTTGAGCCTCAGAGAGGACTCGCGCGGCAACGAATTCAACCCCCGTCGTATTGGCCACTCTGCAAACTTTGCGGCATGTCGGGCATGTCGTCCTCCCAGCCTTGCCGGTACTGTTCGAGAGCGGAGATTTGGCCCACTGATCCCAACAGGGCCGACAACAAACGTGACCTGAGAAGACGTTAGTTAGTGACGTCGATAATTGAATAGAAGAATGTCAGACGAACCGCACCGTGGCGCCGTCGCCTCAAAGCTCGGGCACAGGTGCGAACAGACCCCGCAGCTAAACTGATCGTAGTAGTCATTGACCAGTTCTTCGTCTCGATCTTGGCGCACGGGAGGGGGCACGGCTGAGATGTCGTCGAAGGTGTCGGTGGGATCGACCGTGCGGGGTCCGAGCCGACCGCGGCGGTCGACAGCCATCAGCCGAGGCTCGGGGCGAGAGGGGGCCGGGGCCTCGACCTCACTATCCGAGTCGATGTCGATATATTCAATGTTCGAGTCGCCGCCCATGGTTGTGGTAGAGAAGAGTAAGGGACGCTTGCTCACGTGCACGTACAATAAATAGCCTCGCGCACGTGACCGACCACAACAACCAACCTACCACCACAGATCGCCCGTCGCCGACGTCATTCATGTCTGACCGACCCCCCGCGATGCATTGCTGCCTATGCAACTACTCGATTATTACCGACCCCGGCGTGCGTGCCACTAACCACGAAGCGAATAAAGCCTATCAGATGAAAGACTTGTGCGGTAAGACCTTCAGCTTTCCAACACCTATCTTGCTATGCTGACCATCCGGTTCTCGATATCTCAGAGCACATCGTGTGCCAAGGTTGTGCGTGGAAGCTTCAGAACGGCCCACCTTTTAATGTCCGCTGTCCTGTGTGTGGGCCCAAGGGTTACGTTCGATGGTCGAGGGCGATCATCTTGAAGGAAATCTTCATATCGGAGACCCATCCCCCGCTCCCTGTCATCACAAGGCAAATGAAACACGCGCTGGACATGGAGCAGTACGTCGTTTCCAACGCTCACTCTTCTCCGCACGCTAACGCGAACACACAAAGAGCCAAGCACAATCGACTCGCAATAGAAGCTGCGGAATTACTCTCCCGTTCTAAGGCTCTTGACCAGCAAATTATTGATGCGAGGACGCAGATTAAGGCATTCGTTGAGAAGTATTGTTAACATACGGGTTTTGTTGTCCGCCCCCAGTATTTGTTCCTTCTCTACTCCGATCGCGCATTGTAACCGTGTTTATTCGCCTGCGAACTAATATGAACGCGTTTTTCACAATTTTAACTACCTCACAGTGTGATTTAAGGAATACACGCAAAGTATAAGCGATAGAAAGGCGCGTTGGTCATGCATCTATGCCGTAACATCCGCATCATCGCCATCCATCCCCCGTGATTCCTCGCCCGTCCCCGGCCTAATTCCCGTCACCTTATCCCCAGCCTCCTCCGCCAGCTCATCTAATCGAAATCTCCTCGACCCTAGCCCCGCAATATTTCCGCAAATCCGACTTCAGCCTCGTCCATCTCTCGCATCGCTCGATGACCCTCGATAGATCGCGTCGCGCGAACACGCCTGGACTGGGGTAAGCATGACGAGGAACGGGACGCCGAATGTCGTGTGCGCGCCCCGTTAGTTCACACTCGTGTGGGATACGGGAAAGGACAAACGGCGCATTGTCTTGCGCGGGTCGAGGTTAAAAGCGCGGGAGGGGGGAAAGCCTCGGAAAATGTGCCTTATTGAGGTTGAGGTGGGGTTGGGCGGCGGATTAAGGGAGATGGGGAGTTCGTATAAGACGAGGTAACTTTTTCGGCGAGGGCGGTAACATTCATGTAGTCGTCGTAAAATTTGTGTAATTTAAGAGACCAGATTTCATCCACCAGGAGCTACAAGCCGACGAGTAAGAGCGACGCTTATGGACTCAGACACAACTCACATTCTCGCGTCCGAACAGCTTCTCCAGGTATCCGTAGCTCGGATCCCTCGGCACCTCAATTCACACGGCGAGTGGAGGGTTGACTGACCTCAAAGGCATATAATGGATAACCTGACGCCATATTTTATTGATAGGGAGAGGGAGAGTGGGATACATAAATTGATCTAATGTGACAGAGGCCTACGATTAGTTGAGGATGGTTAAGAACAATTGACTCGACCATAGCGACATACCTTGGCGCATTCTGGACAAACCAACCTACTTTTGTACATCCCCGGGAGTGGGTCACCATTATCCTTTCGTCCGTCGTTAATACCGCTCCCAGATCTCCATCGCCGACCTCGCCTCGATGTCGCGGCTACCGCTCGTCTCCGGCCACTCGGGTTTCTTGACCTACGGTTGCTTAAGCATCCGATCCAGATATTCGTGCAGTCCCTTCAGCAAGAGTCCGAGAGACTCCAGAGTGTCGTGTTGCCGATATCCAGAGAACGCGGGTGTGAATCGACCGAAGGTCCGCTTAAACTCGCGAGGGGCGTACGAAGAGGACGAATTTCCGCCGCCGAATCCCCAGGCAGAGTATCCTCTGGCGATAGGTCTGGAATGGATGCGGTGGGGGGGACCGTCGTCCGGGTAGAAGTGGTGAAGCAGCGCGCCAAATGAGTTGGCGATTTGACCCGGCATCTAAGTTCTTGTGGGTAGGAGCCGGATAGGAAGTATTGGCCGGGCTCGGGATATGAGCGAGGCATTACAGGGCGGAATTGATGAAGTGTTGCCGCTAATTATATCATGTCAGCTAGGAAATGAATCAAACGAAATAACTTACAGGTCTGTAGACCCAGGGTTCCCCATTGCACTGCCGAGCCAGCTTTGGTTGCTCGGGAATAGTGTCGCTAGTGTCGGCTTCGGTGTCCGCCTTAGTCGCGAGAGTAACAGAGTTGGCGTCAAGCGGCTACTAGCCGACCAGAGTTTGGGCCGCGACGACAAGGATATTGTTGATTTCTATAAGTTCGCCGATAGCGTTCTTGAGTCCAGGGGAATGGGGTGCCGCGTTCGATATCGGACGATCGTATACCATCTGCAGTGAAAGTTTGTGAAGAGAAACTGGGACTACCAGTTGGTAGAGCTCGAAAAAGATGCAGCTGCTCGTGTGACAAGCAACGAGACGAGGGGAAGGGGGAAAGATCGATGTGATATTAACTTCGCTCCAAAATCGGGTAGCTTATTTGGACTCACCCCTCGGGCACCTTCAAGTGCTTTCTGGAGTTCCGGGGTACCTTGCATCCCAGAGGAAGTGGGGTGGGAGAAGTAAGTTGTGGAAAGGAGCTTGGCGCGGTGGTGGATAAGTCCAAGTCACCCGACTTGGACACGTTTCTGATCGAGGGATTTGAAATTTAGCCAATCAAGACCCTGGCGATTGAACTCCTATTTTAGGTTTGATTTGATGCTTGTCAGATCAGATTTTGTCGACGTCCGAGCCGAAAAGGTGGGTGCATCTTATCTTTGTCATTTATATTACATGTCAGCCGCCGGCTTTGCCCTGGCTTCTTGCTTATTCTCTCATTTAGCCCCCCCATAGAACCAAGGTGGAGTCCGGTTAACCCGTCCCATTAACAACAGCTCCACCCCTGCGCGACGAGGGACGTTTTCCGAATGTAGTCTGTCTAAAACAAGATAAATATATCGGGATCGAGTAGATGTATGCGAAGTTACATGTGGTCGTTTGTCTAATTTATTGTGCGCAAGAACCTGTGTGTAGGCCGTTTATTGTATATTTCTGTGTCACAGACTTACGTTCTGCTGGGCGGCCATTTGATTTTTCTCCGGAGCGGTTTTCGTAGTGGAGCCAAGCGCAGGCGCTATAAAATTCGACAGTAGTAAATACATGAAACACGGAGCCCGACACAGCAAAACGAGATCAGCGACCCCCGCCCCCACCTGCTTTACGCTTCTTCTCCGGACGAGAACTAGTGGCCTTCGAAGTGTTCTGCTCCGAACCGGACGAGCGCTTCTGTTTCGCAGTCACCGAGGGCTTCCGCTTTAGCCCGTGTTCTAGGGATCGAGTGGCCACCGCCCCGCTGTCAGGCCGTATCGACCACGGGGTGGCGATATAAGAAAGGTTAGTTGATATCTGAGCTCGGTTTGGATCGTTTGGCGAGCTTTCGAACGGCCATAACGGTAGCATCCCGCCGATCTGTTTTTTGAATGGCCAGTCGTCTTCCCAAAGGTCGTCCCACCAGCTCGGCCTGAGTCCACATCCGGGCCACATTGTAACCTTGGAGTCTAGCGCGCCTAGCCCAGCAATCGTCTCCTCGTACAGATCTTGATAGGAGTCGTGTGGCAACAGGAGTGCGTACTCGCCGAGTAGGGTGCGCATCCATAAACATTTCTGTCTATAAATTCCAGGGCCGCTTTGAGGCGACGCAAATGAGCAAAATGTGAATATTCACTCACCCGCCACGAAACCTAGCATCCTCACATGCTCTCAGGGAGCATATTCCCTTGATCCGTACCCAAAACCAGTCGAGGTCGTGGTTGCCGAACCAAGCGCATTGACCAAACAGACCCTCTTTGTTATAGATCGTACCGATAATACCGATCACTTCCAGGTCGCTCGACCCATCTTCAAGAACGAGGTCTGAACGTACGGCAGTCGCTGTCCCGTTTATGCGGAACTCAAAGGAGGAGAGGACGCGACCAAAAGCTAGATAGGGATATACGATTAGCTCAGAAAATGTCGCGCCTCTCTGGTAGCTCACGTCTGCCA
Organism: Ceratobasidium sp. 428; assembly: GCA_019623705.1. Taxonomy (NCBI): domain Eukaryota; kingdom Fungi; phylum Basidiomycota; class Agaricomycetes; order Cantharellales; family Ceratobasidiaceae; genus Ceratobasidium; species Ceratobasidium sp. 428. The sequence goes on from WSTJ01000762.1 coordinate 17,483, forward strand.
AGCTCGTGAACATAGAATTCTTCCTCTAGATATTGATTCTCTGCGTCCGGAGAGTCGCGACAGTTAACAGGGAGATCGGCCTCTGTGTCGCTTTGGCTCATCTCAGGAGGTGTAAAGATTGGCCAAATATTTTTCCGGCACAAAGAGGATTCAGCTCACCGGTAAAAATGGACAAGCGTCGACGTCAAGGTTCAACCGAAATCACAATGATATTAGTTAGGACTCATCACGTGGTATGATCACGTGATCTTTCCGATCTTCTACTCGACCTCTCCATACCATACCCCGCATAACGCTCGACAGCATCCTGCATCATGAGCTGTACTCCTGACTATAAGATCAGATACGTGCCCGAAGACTTTCGGTTCTCCAGCGAGCGCAGAGTTATGCCGGCAGGTCAAAGTACGTATCTGCTCCTATGTTGATGCCCAGTCGCTCAATCAGGTTATATTTCCAATAGATTATGTTCGTGCGATGAACATCTTCTCGTTTATCAAAAACGGTAAATTGCTTCGGTTCAATCACGACGATATCGTAGAGGGTTTCTGGGAAGGCGTCGAGGTCAGGGGTTTCGTTGCTCCTCTTGGCGGCGCCGCAAGGCACCACAGGCAGGCTGGCTGGTGGGATTGGAGAAATTTCAAGGGCACGAACGGCAAAGACCATGGTGGCAAAGACGTACAATACATGAAGCTAGACAAGATTGTTGGACTATATTGGGAGACGGACGACAGCTGGCGTGGTGGGTGAGTCTATTTTTACACATAAGTTTGTCTCGTTCCCAAGCTTAATCTACGGTACAGTACGGAGCCTATAATGATGATACATACGGAGGCGGGATATTGGTACGCGCTCGAACATCCCGACGACCTCTTTCGGAAGAGATGGCTGGATATAGTAGCGAGTTTCGCGGAGCATCACCCCGGGCCATCGGCGCTATTTCAACAGCTCTGGGCGCCACAAAAGCATAAACCCGACTGGTGGCCCACTAAACGCGACTGGGCGTTTTTCGAAGCCAAC
>WSTJ01000763.1:0-18494 GCA_019623705.1 Ceratobasidium sp. 428
CATTTATGACCAGCGCAGCTCGTAAAACCTGCGATCCCGGTGAAGGACGCGAGTCCGCTTCCAGCGCCAACTGCATCACCTGCCCGGCTAACACATTCGGTCGAGGAGGAAGTGAGACGTGCCAGACGTGCCCCGGCGGTTCTTCCTCCACTGCCGTATGTATTTGTGCGTTCGTTGAACTCGAGAAGCTGCTGATCGGATACGCAGGGCTCGTCATACTGCACGTGTACGGCTGGATTCTACAAGCTCGGTGGTGTTACCACGAGCGGCGAGTGTACCGCCTGCGCCGCTGGACAATATAGCGCCGCTGGAGCCTCGGTGTGTACTTCGTGTTCGCCTAATACCTATTCCACCTCCGGATCAGGAAGTTGCATCACTTGCCTATCGGGTACCTCCTCTCCCCGAGTATGATCAGTCCTACTTTAGCCTTCACGATACTCAACTAGCCTTTCAGGGATCTTCTCAATGCACACCCTTCAGTTGCCCGGCTGGCAAGTATGTTGTCAAAAACTGGTGCACCGACTGCCCGTCTGGTACATACAGCGCCGCTGGCGCAACGTCCTGCTCCAACTGTCCGGCCGGTACTGTCTCGCTTCCAGGGTCGAGCGCTTGCTTCGCCTGTCCTGCGGGTTTCATCTCGCATCCCGCTGGGATCGTGTGTCTCCAGTGTCCAGCCAACACGTACACAAGCGGAAACCAGTGCGTCTCCTGTCCGGGTAATCCGGCTGGTTCGAGCAGTTGCGGGCCGCAGCCTTCTAAGCGCGCTGTTCAGCCCGTGCTTGATACTTGCTCCTCGATTCCTGGTCATCGGCGCTGCGCCGTTCTGAGCGGTGGGGGCGGGAGCGAGTGTATCAATACGCATACTACGCTCGAGTCATGTGGCGGTTGCGTTGGTATGCTAGATGAGGATGACGATTCGTTCACTGGTAAAGATTGTTCTATGATCCCGAACGTCAACGCGGTCAAGTGCGAGCGGGGCCAGTGCAAGGTTATGAGCTGCCGTAATGGATATGAACCCGTCGATGGGGGATGCGTTGCTACGTCCCACAGCAAGGCCAAGCGTGGGGTGTTGATGCATGCTCGCCATGACTCTTTTTGACCTAGTCCTCTTGGACTAGCAGTTTAGTTTGTTTTTGGGACATTGTGTTCGCTCGTTACACTGTACACTCCTTTCTACATTTGCGATTGTTTGGTATGTTAGAGCAATGTGCTTTCCGTATTAACCTAGTTTTGATTCACATTGGCGAGATTTTTCTGAAAAGCTCGGATTCGCTTACTTGCATTGCAGTTCGCCTATGGAAGTTTGTTTCTGAAGGTTCATCATTTCGAAGCTATCGTTGTAATGCGCGAGCCGCTTCAGGAGCACTAATATCATGGTACGTCCCGACCCCCAAACCTGACGAATAATATGCGTCTCACACACCGACTTGACGCTGACCTTACGGTGATAATATTCGCGTCCCCGACGGTGACCTTACATGGTGGTCGGGGTCGTTCCCATCATCATATCTGCGTCAGCGCCGTGCGTGTCGTACACTATACCGCCTAACATCGTGTAGATAGCTGCGTCCTCGGATAATATCATCGCGTGTATACTGATAATGATGTTTGTGTGAGTATATCACCTGTTAGCACTCACTAATATTACCTTCTGTCGGTCGGGTAGATGGTATCGGTGGTAGCCAAGAGCACGTAGATTGTGTAACCGATAATATCATCCGGCGCTGTATAATATGATCACATGTCTCGCGACGTAATCGCCCTCTCGCGATAACATTATCTAAGCGCCAGAGCTATGATGCTGTATAGGACCGAACCTAATGGGCGGTCCGGGCGATGCGTCTCGGGGGAAAACATCATTATATGCGCGGGGATAATATCATCCCCGCGTATGGCACTGAGCGCCTGCTTCAACGACCGATACTGAAAATATCATTTAAGCGTCAGGGTAATGATATTATATAGGTTCGGATCTAGTGTATGGACTGGGCGATGCGCCGCGGCGGAAAATATCATTATATGTGCGGGGATAACATCATCCCCGCGTATGGTGCGGAGCCCGTGCTTCATCAATCGCTACTGAGAATATCATTTAAGCGTCAGAGCAATGATATTATATGGGCTCGGATCTAATGCATGGTCTGGGCGATGCGTATCAGAGGATAATATCATTATATGCACGAGGATAACATCATCCCCGTGTATATTGCCCAGTGTACGTGGGTATATAGTGGCGTCGGCTACAGAATGTATGTACACAATATAGACAGAAAGCTAATCACACGTTGGTGCGTGCACGGATAATATCATTTTGCCCTACGTTCCTGCGTGCGCGCACGGAGATTATCATTCTCAGGGGTGTATTGCTTACTAGACGGTTTGTGCTTACACTACCAGCAGATAACATCATTGTATGCGCGGGGATAATATCATCCCCGCGTATGTTACCGAGCGCTCGCTTCAGCAAGCGTTACTGGAAATATCATTTGAGCGCCAGGGTAATGATATTGTATATGTCCGGGTGTAATGTATGGTCTGTGCGATGCGTATCAGAAGATAACATTATTGTATGCGCGGGGATATCGTCATCTCTGCGAGTGCTGACTATATCTACATATAGCATACACGGAGCTGATAGGCTGACAATCACACGAGAAACCTCAAGAAATACTATCCGGTTACGCCTGGGGGTAGTAGTAGTATAATAATAGTAGTATAACGAGTACTGATATTTGCCACCATATATAGCGATAATATCATCGCATGAGCCTCAAGCTTGTTGAAATCATCACTTTGTGGGGTAAACCATCGGCCAAACGAATTAGGTTTACGCTATCGGTAGCTAACACTACTATATGCGCACGGATAACAGGATTCTATGCGTTTCAGGTACGCTCTGTGTTTGGCTGATATTATCATTATAGCTGTTACGCGGGTCGGCTAACGCGTGTTTGATATTATGGCCAGTATCCTCATTTACGCGTGCGGGGCTATTGCTCACACTCGAATGATATTGTATGTGTGAGGATAATATCGCCCTGCGTGCATCGCCGAGCGCGTTTCCAGCTACTCTGTCGGTATACATACCATAGCCAGGCAAATGATACACTAATAGGCAGATAAATGAGGCTCTGAATTACACTGATCCTGCTGTTTACTCGATCTAATCCATAAACCTCTTATTCAATATCACGGTTTGCGCGTCTAGTCTGGTTTGGGTGTACTTGTCAATATCATCGTGTCACATGTGTTGCTGTCTAGTATGATAATAGACGATTTGGTAGTACATTAGTGTAGAGTGTACATTATACAAGGCATACTATCATTATACAGCTACGCGGGTTGGCTAACGCGTGTGTGATATTGTGGCCATTATTGTCATTTACGCGTGCGGGGCTACTACTCACACCTGAATGGTATTATGGAGAGTAACATTATAAGTCTGGCTACGCCGTATGATCCATCCCAGTGTTAACATACGCATCTTGATACTCCAAGCCCGGCTGAAATACATAGCTTTAGTTTGTTCGATAAGATACCCTTGAAGGTCCATAGAGCGCGGGGCTTCGATGTACATGACTTAAAGGTTGAGTGATTCAACCAGCCTCTCTCAACGCGTAATCTTAAAACAATGGTATATGCTTAACAAGGCTGTCGTTCTTTTTGTCCCATCCGTTTGCTACCACTCATTTGAGTATGTTGGCTTTTACCGTCATCGAGCGCGTGTGACACTATGACTCATGTACATAATGTTATTGGGCTGTATCATCAGCTCGACATGTAATACATTTCATTAGACATGATGTTTAACACGTGTTTTGCAGCCCGTAAACGTTCAGTACGGTGTAGCTCAATTGCGCTTGACTTCAGCCCCGCTCGCAGTGCGCCACCCACCAATAATATCATCATGAGGGATTGCACCTTTGAGTCGATTGTTACTAACTTCGTGTTACTGATATTCTTATGTTTGATTTACTATGGCAGAATGGGGATTTACTATTCTCGGACACTTCACTTAACTACCTACAAGACATTTGATACAGGCAAAGATTTTTACGCTTTACGCCCGCGGCCGCGTTTTCCTCCCCGGCCTGCATTCCCATTAGAAGCTGCTTTGCGCGTCGTGGAAGATACATGGTTAGTCGACTTGGAGCTTGTTGCGGCGGCGGCAGTGGCGGTAGCGGCTCGCGTTTTACGCGGAGCAGGTACAGCGGGCTGAGGGGCAGGAGCTGCGTTCGTACTCGGCGTATTTGTAGTTGCACGAGTGGGGATACGCCCAGCTGGGGTTGTTTTGGTGGGGACAGCGTTGGTCGAGTTGGTCTCGGTAGCGGCAGCCTCAACGGGAGTGGTGTTGGCGGGTGCGGCTTGGAGAACGGGAGCAGCGGCTTGGGTGAGGGTACCGCCAGCGGAGTTGGCGTTTGCAGAGCGTATCTCAGCAGCAACGACGATAGTTGCCGCCGGCGCGTCGACTGTTGACCCTGGGTTTGCAGGAGCAACGGCGGGGGCGGGTTCAGTGCCGGCTTGTGCGTTAGGACGGCCGGTCGACGGGGACGTACGAGGCACCGTTGAAGGACGGTGAAGTGAGACTTGTGACGCTGATATTAGATGTTAGTCGAGCAGTCGAGCAGTCAAGAAATTTTAGTATGATTACGTACCCTCTGAGCTAGCCATGTTGCCCGAACCGGAAATATCATCAAGTGCGCCGCCGATGAACTCCTCGATTTCTTTCAGACAGTCTTGAAGGTAGTGGTGAATCAGCGATACCCGTCAAACAACACTCAACTCACCTTCTAGCTCCTTGGGTATCTCGTTGGGCCGTGGGTTACCAAACCAGTACCAGATCGACTTGCGATGCCTTGCCTCAAATGGTCGACCGATGGGCGGCCAGGTTGCCTTCCTCTCCGCGCGCAAGTTCTGGTCTAGCTCTTGAGCCGCGCGTGCCCAATCGACCAGTGGGGAGATCAACGCGTACATCACGCGGCCATTCGTAGGGAGGGTGTCGCAAAGCCAATTATCCGGTAGTCGATTCGACCAGTCCGTCGACATTTTTTCAAACGCATGGATTTCGTTGTACAGCCAGCAGAGTTGAACCGTCACTTTGAGCAGGCGGCGATGCAGTTTAGAGAGGGCATCGCGCTCCGCGTCTCCCACGGTAGCTGCACGGTCTTCGGCGTCCAAGAAATCCCCCACAGCGGTATCGATTTGGATTGCGGTACGCGCGACGGGAACAAGGGTGGCGGTGAATCTGAAGATGGACGGTGCGAGGATCTTCGCGCGTTCCCATGCACGCTTCCGAGTGACGGCGAATTCGACGAGCGGCCGGAGCGCGGGCGATGTGTGTAGAGCAGCTTGTTGAGCGGCCCGAGCATCATCGTCGAGGCAGGCCATGTCACTCTCACTCAGCATCACCCACCCTCGGAGGGCGCTCTCCACTTGTTTCGCCGAGATCTCGATATTGGCGTAGAGTGCCTCGTACGAGTTGGGTAGCGACATTTGCGATGCCGGGGGAAGGGGCAAGAACGGCCCGAAGACATGACCCGAGTCGCTCGAGTTGGAGCGATCTAGGGATAAAATGTGAATATAATGAACTTCTAGGAGAATTAAAGATTGGACGTACCAGAACTAAATAATTCTCCAAACTTATCCTGTAGCCAGTACAGAAACCCATCGGACGATACGCCTTTGTCAATATGATCCTCGTTGTTTAACTGAGCGAAGTGGCCCAGTGGGCCGGGTGGGGGTGAATTCGGCCGAAGATTGTGCGAGTAGTCGTTCGGGTCGAGTTCTTCAGAGCTAGGCGCGTTGGAGGCAGCTGGATCGAGCTTTTCGAAGTTCAGTTCGGGGCCTGTCTTGTCCGACACCCTGGTGCTCATCGAGTGGTTATCCAGATCTGCCTCAGCCGACACTTCCGGTAACCCCTTCTTAGCTTTGGTAGCACGGCGTTTGCGAGCTGTCACGTTAGCCGTAGCCGGAGACAGGGCTTGAGTGGGCGCATCGGTGACGGTTGAAGGATTGGCCAAAGGTTGCGCAAGAGACTCGGCAGCCGGGAAGTCAGCAGCCGATTGGTAAGGCACTGCCACAGGGTCCTGAGGGTGCTCGATCACGTACGATCGACGGGCTTCGGAAGTCATGGCGAGCGTGGCAGTGCTGGCCCGGAGGATCTCGACGAGGTGGCGCGACCAACCCAGTACATGCGTAAGATCTTCGTGAGTGAGGGCCGAAACGTCGTAGTCTGGCGAAGGAGGATCGGACGGTGGCCTCAAATCACCATTGATAGTGCCGTAATTGAAGATTAGCAAAATCAGCGCGCGTACAAGCCAAACAGATCCGTTAACGCCGCCAATGATTGTTTGGCTAGGCTCGTGGCGGAGGAGGCTCGACGTGAGCATATCTTCGAAGAACATTCGCAAGTAGGGAAAGCGCGCGCGTAGTTCGGCCACCTTGCTCGGGGTGTAATAGCCGATGGGAAGCCAGAAGTTGATTATAAACAGGAGGCCTTCGATAAGGGCCTCTGGGGAAGCCGGAAAGATTGCAGGCATCGAGTTGGCGTATTGACCGGCCCAAACTCCAGACTCCGTCTAGACACAAATTAGTAACTATAGAAAGTAATAAATAAGTAGATAGCTCACCGTTGCAGGGCTATGAGCCTGAAGCTCGTTGATAGCATTCACCATCTCGATGACCAGCACACGGTCAGCCTCCTTCAGTGACCCGGCGAGCTTCAGGATCAGAGTCTTTTCTTGTCCATCGATCACAGTGTTTGGGGACGTGTTACCGGTGGGGAGATTGAGGAACTCGCTGGGTACCAGATTACGCGCTGCTAGCGCTGCTGCCGCCGCCGCAACTACCTCGCTACGCCTCAGGGACTTCGCGTACTCGACGCTTGCATCGGGATATTCCATACCACCTGGCGCGTGGCATCGCGTGACCGTATCCGTAAACTCTAGGACCCAGGTTTCTTTGTTGTGCTGAGGGAGAATCTGGGACCGACGAGACGTCTCTTGGCTGAGACTAGGATCAATTGGAGATGAACCGGCAAAAACTTTGGAGAATTGAACGCGGCGCTCGAGAGGTATCTTGCCAGCTTGACAGTCTTGAAAATATTCGATCCAGGCGCCTACAGTCCCAAGCCGAAGCGAGTTGGGGTCGCCGAGAATGGTACTAGCGGGGCGACGGTGAGCAGGGATCCAAGAGTCGAGTTCTCCGCCTATGAGTTCCCACGGAACTTTGCCACTACCACCGTGCCACACTTTGGTTAAGGTATTAGTAAATTAGCTATCTCATAAGCGCGCTAAGACTTACTCCATAACATAGTAAACTGCTGGCGTAGTATCTTTTGCAGTTCAACGACCTTCAACCCGGTCACAACCGGGATAAGTGGGTACATATCCTGGCCATAGTCAGGGTAGACGGTCGGACCCGTACTGGCTTCGGCGTTCTTGCCTGCGGATCGTGAGTAACTGAATGCATGTATGTAGACAAAGTATCAATGCGTACCTGCCGTATCCTTTACCCACTCTTTCATCCGTTGAACAACCCGATCGATTTCGGGTGCGTCCTCAAGATCACCCATACTTTCCGTGACGATCCTATCAAGAATTAATTAGACAAGAATTAAAGCGACAAATAGCGACCTACGTGGTGATGTGATAATTTCCCGAATCGTCCAGATGAAGGACTTGTGCGTTAGCTTTGATGCCAGCGCGCACGTCCCCTTCCTTGAACATCGCGTGTAGTTGCTTCATGAAGTTGTCAACGTACCTAGTAGATAAGAGTATGCTAAGCTATGCATACCACAACGGAGATAGGATAAAAAAACGTACGTCATCCTATCCTCGCCGCTCAGTTCATGAAGCGCACGGATGGTTGTAAGCTGCTCGGATGCCATTGTTTTGTACTTCTCCTTGTCGTCTGGGCTGATCTTCTTGAAGGCTTGGACGTTGATTGAACGACGCATACCGACGGTGAGCTCTATATCGGGGTTGGCAGACTCATACGCGCGCAGAGCCTCGTTGAATAATTCGGGGTTTTCTTTTCGCCAGACGTCGTGCGCGTATACCCGCGATACGACAGCCTCTGTCTTAGGCTTGAACTCCGTGTTGCGCGTCGTGTTGTTTGTGAGAAACGAATATGCTTTCTGCTTGAGATATCAAGTAATTGAAATGGGTAAATGATATACTACTGACCAAGCCAAGGCCGTTGCGTTCAAACCTTTGGCGAACCGCGGGTGAGAGCGAGGGGAAGAACTTATCGCAAAATTCTCCAACAAACAGCCCACGGGTGTAGGTACGAGCATTTTCCTTCTTCTTGCCGCGCGGTCCGATGCGGCTCCGAAATTCTTCGCCAGCGTATTTGTTCCAGAATAACTTGTGATCGGCAGTCAAAGCGTCGGGAAGACCAGCGAGTTCGTCGACGGCTGCAGACATATTGCAAGAGAGGTGAGAGGTGAGAGACGACTAGGACGGCCGAACGGACAGCACCAAGCCCACGCAGGTTATTATCGCGACCAGCGTGATATTATTCGGTCCCAGCATTGTGAAGAGATTTTACTTGGAATCAGACGCGTAAGGCCAAGGACGAGGGTAAACAAATAGCGTTATGTAACAGTCACCCGATCCGCTCCTAATTGATCCGTGATATCAGCGCTTGCTTCGAGAAGCCTCCCGCTTCTAATGACAATCAGGGATGCAGATCACTTTACGCACATAATCAGTCTAACGACCGTAGACTCTACCGAACCCATTTACAACGAGCATGGTACTCTACATAAATAGACTTAAACTACGTGCTGGATACCTGTCAAAGTGATGCTTCATTCTAAGTTAAATACAATAGTCAATCGGTTCAGCCAGCTATTCTTTGCAAGTATCAAGTCCGAAATCGCCTCCCCACATCGATAAAATATTGTGGGGTAGCCAAGCAAAGGGAGTTTCCTTTTCGGGGAGGAGCCCTACAATATCCAGATCCCCCGTATCAACCAAGACTAACCCCATATTATATGCGCCTGCGTAGACCCGAATCAACTGCCAAGTAATACCCACGATCCACTTGGTTGAATCTCCAGGGGGTGTCAATCATATAGTGTACAATCGTAAGTATGATACTTGATGTTTGGTTGCGCTTTGCTTAGTTGAGTAGCGGTTACGCATCAAGTTCGCAGGTATGACGATCCGTCCATGACATTTGTGCAAGGGGCCACCACGTAAGTCATGAGGGCCGACCGCTCCAGCACAATACCTCAATATGTGGGGATGAAACAGACCGATGACTCGTGATAAACGCGATCTCGTTGATGGACAAATGCGTATTGCAGCGGCTGTCCCATGTGTGTTGTTGCTAACTGCGCAAACAGACTGAGATACCTGGCATTGCTAGGTAGAATGCACTTGATACACCTATCGGAACATTTATGTGTATGGGTAGAATATGCGTGTGGCTCACTGCTCAGAGACTTACAAGGTCACCGCAAATTCCCATAGCTTTGGATCCATGCAAAGCCAGGTTGCATTCTCGATTCAGTCCCCGCCACGCGTGATAAACGCAGGATCGGTTGCCGATCAATAATGACACGCCAATCACGATGCGCATATACCACGCGCGTAGTATTCATAACAAAATAAACCTGTATTACTCGCGCTTTGATCGGCCAAGCAGCCACTGCGTATTACAACTACACTCTTAGCTAGAGTGTGTACTCGATGTATCATGGCTTATGCCTACATTAGACAACCTAGGCATGTCAACAGCTTTACGCGAGTTGTTGCGGGGTCAATGTTTCAGCACAACCCCAGATATGGTCCCCAGCTCGCAAAGCACAGTCATAGCTTGTGATAACGGTAGCTACGATCGACTGTTTGGCGTACATGATGACGATCTTCTTGTGCTTTTGGGACGAGCCAACCGCACTGCTGAGCGTGCAAGCAGATTTGGTCCTCTGCTGCAACGCATTGGACAGAACTATCACAAACATGTAGGCATATATATATTTGTAACAAGGTATGTTCAGAGCTAGTTGCTTGCTACTTGGCGATGCCATTGTAAGTACCCAGAGTTATTTGTGAATCGATGTTAGGGCTGCGATTTGATGCACACCGCGCGTGATAAATGCCACAGCAATTATTGATTAGCGTGCAAATCACGATACCATATATGCGCGTCATCTTAATGACGAGATAAGCGTGTAACATCACATGCGAAATATTTGTGTGCCTCGGTTCAGATTCTTGAGCGCTGTTGGGTGCAATAGGTCTTGCAAAGTGCTGAAAGATGTTGACACGGCTTACATGCCTACAAACGCAAGTACTCTCTTAGTCTTGAAAACGAGCACGAATAATTAAGTTAAAATCTATGCGTAAGGCCGGCCCACTCCAGCAGCTTCTCACGGCTTGCTGAGTCGTAATAGTGATTATGTCTCCCTCTTGACCGTTCTGCGGATTTTGACTCACGCGAATTCCTTCTAGAAGATTTTGGATGTTTTGGGGGATTTGCATGACGTGGGGTACAATCACCACTCAGCTCCGGATGACACCGGAAGCGATACGCGACTAATATCATGAGAATTATTGAGTGATATTATTGGGGATCAGTTTTCGTGCCGGCATGTACTCCGCGAATTCGTCCAAGTCACCCCCACCTCTCAGTATGGCCAATAAGCGCCAACCTTCGGTTCAGTACAAAATTGCAGGTAGGGACGAGCCTACCGTGCAAGTTGCCCGGTTTTACTCCCCTTCGTCCCGGCCCCCCAAAAAAGTTTCAAAAAGGCGTAAGAGCGGTCCTCGCAGTGTCACTTTCCGTGTTGAAGGCTCACTTACACCCGCTACCGACAACTCCCTTGACGTTCCCCTCGCTCAGTCAGACCAAAACATGTCCGATTTGCCGTCTGAATCCCCTCCTATGTCTATTTTCGAGACCGAACATCCTACTGGCGTTCTAGGCCAGCAAGATAGCGCCCCCGTTGACTCAAACGGGTCGAAAAAAGTGAGTAAGCCGAGCTATATGCGATGAGTTTAGCTGATTTGTTTCATATAGACCGCCAATGACTACCTTTCGTCGTGGCTCGACGACTGTTCTGGGTATTACCTTAACGCTATGTACGACAGCGAAGCCCCTCCCGAACAACTCGCGTGTGACGAATGCGACGAAGTAGTTAGGTCGGTCTATCGGTGCCGGTCTTGCCTCAATTCCTGCTTTTACTGCCATGATTGCCTGCTCGCTGCCCATCGCTTCCAACCCACGCATAGGGTCGAGTATTATCGTAATGGCGCCTGGGCCGACACCGAGCTTGCCGACTTGGGTCATGTCTTGTGCTTGGGGCACCAGGGCAAGCCTTGCTCCGAGAGTCTTCGGACCTGGGATTTGGTGGTCGGCGACCATGACGGCTTTCATACGATTAGCGTTCGGTACTGCGCTCACCCGAACTCTCCATCCAAGTCTCTTCAGCTCCTCGCCGTCGGTCTTTTTCCTTGTTCAGATCTCCTTCCTAGATCGGCGTTTACGCTCTCACTCCTTTCGACTTTCAATGCTATGCTTACCGTTGGCCGAACGTCTGCGCATAAGTACTATTCCGTTCTCGAGCGCATCACCAAGCCTGGATTTCCCGAGGACGTCAAGGACCGTTACCGTGAACTTATGTCGGCGCATCGGAAGTATTTGTATCTTCTTAACCTCCAGCGCTCTGCTCATGGGTTTGACCCTCACGTGATCGAGGAGCCTGGCGACCAAGCGCTCGATTGCATCGCTTGCCCTCGGCCTGGTATCAATTTTAACTGGAATGAAGTCCCTCAAGATGAAGTGTAAATACGCTTATAAATTCTTATTATGTTTGACGCTGATGTTACTTTAGTGATTGGTTTCGGGCGTTTCTAAGTTACGATGGGAACTTCCGCAGTGTTCGGAAGAGCAAGAAGTACGAAGCGGGCGATGTTTGTCTATCAGATGGGAAGGCATACGTCCCTCTCAAGGCTCTCTATAAGGAGTGGGTCGACTCACAACCAACTCAACAACGAACGGTAAGTCAATTTTATCCTTGATTGTGAGTATTACTAATCTTGTGTATGTGTCATTCAGGAAAAACCGACCTGCGACAACCATAAGGCGGGTAATGATACTTCGGTCCGCTGGGTTGGCCGTGACGTGACGGGGATTGGAGCTTTAACTTGCACGAGCCATAGTTGCTTCGTGCCTCAAGGAACCGTCGACTTTTTCAAGGGCGAGCGGTACGTCTAATCTTATTATTTTGTTTTTATTAACCAGTGCCTTTAATAATTCTCTTTGACCGGTAGATTTATCTACGCCGACTATGCGTTCGCTTCCTGCGCAACGTACCTCACTCGGCGTTTTCGCCTCCCTTTCTTTCTGACTTACGATGTTTGGTGCCATTGGATTGTGAACTTCCATAAGCGCGCCGACAACCTCCCATACCAAATCTCGCTCCCTCCCGACCTCGACTTGCAGGGCGCTATCCCCAAATGGCACCTACTCGGCCACGAACCCGTTTGTTACGTCCGCCATTCCCTCGACCACAAACAGTACGTTGGTCGACAGGAGGGCGAGGGGCCGGAGCGTGTCTGGTCTCACTTGAACCAACACTCCGGCAGTACCTCGGAGCAGAGCCCGGGTCATCGCACTGATACGCTGAACAACTTGGCGTACGAATGGAATTTTGAAAAGATGATTCGCCTCGGTAAGTTTTTTGTCTCTTATCTAATAAGTTTGACATCTTTAACATGGACACTTGTCTAGCGCAACACCTGCCGCCCAAGTTTAAAGAGGCGAAACGGATGTTGGACCAGCAGAAGGCCGCCCACCTCGATCTAACGGCTAGCTTGCCGCCCGACGAGGTCGCTCGGTGGGAGTCAATGAGCATCGAGCCGGTTCAAGGTACCAATAATCGGTGGAGTAGCCCATTGATGGATCCGGTTTGGAATGGTGCGTATCCCTCTCGTCAACTTGCCAAAGTACTTACACCCCGATGCAGACGGCCAGTTCCGAACTGTTGTTCGCACCGAGGCTGCGAAAGAATCAAAAACCTCTCGACTTCCCCGGAAACGACCCGGCGCGGCTCGTTGGATCGCTGACGGCATTGAGCTCGAGCATAGAATGTAAATATCTAAAATACAATTGATGAAATGTACCTGATCAATTGTTTAGGCGTAATATACGAGACGACGTCAAGGAGATCGGTCCGGACCCAACCCCTCGGCAGGCCACATCTATCAACAAACAGCGCACGACTCTCCGCGATCAGCTCCTAGAGTACCAGAAGCGTCAAGCCCGATATATGAATATCCTCTCCGATCAAGAATTTGACCACCCGGACCGAATCGTGCCCACCGACGACGAGCCCGAGCACTCAGAGCTTGGGCTCCCTTCTTCATACCGTCGTGAAACCCTCCTCGCCGCCGACCTCGGTTCGTTGGCCGACCTTGAGCTTGAACTTCGTCTCTCGATGTGCAACGACTCGCTCGAGGCGGTTAGGCATCTCCTTGGTGCCAAGGCGTACGCACTCAACTACAAAAATCAGCATGTCCGCGGCGAAGTAGCGACAACCCGGTCTGAGGCTGGCCTTCGCGCTCACTCCGCCAAGATCGCGAAGACTCGGTGGCGCTATGAGAACTCGCGCAAGGCTGCGCTTCGGCTCAACCCCGGCGCTCCAAATTTCCAGCGGTACCAAGAGATTACCGATACCGACTTGAAGACGCTTCAATCGCTCCTGGACGATACCTCTCGGGGAGTGGGTCAAGGGTATCGGGCTATCCCGTGGATCTGGAGGAGCGTGACTGGTGTAAACAACGATGAATGGCAGATTAAGGGTAAGTCTGTGTGTTGTGCGCGCGGGTATATCTAGCTAACATATATTACAGCTCTCAAGACTGAATGGTTCCGATCGCGCGAACGATACAAGCGCTGGGAGGAGCAGCTAGTTCTGCTTAAGCGTGAGATGGTCATGACGATTCGTTCGTTCCGAATGCGCGAGGGAATGTGGAAATTGAAGGCGAGCTCGACGGATTCAACGCCGGGCATGCGAGGATATGCTCTCCGACAGAGCGCTTTCTACCGCGAACATGCTCTCCGTGCATTACAAGCCTTCCGGGATAATCTCAACGTAAGTAGACCATTTTCAATCACAAAGTTCGAGTGCTAATGCGAGTTCAAACATTAGGACGATATTGTCACGCTGAAGTGGGCTGACAACTGGCTCCATGATAATGTTGACGGTATGTACACGTATAATACCTTCAACCTTTCCACTGACTAACCTTCTATTCATTTCAGGCTTGGATTTCGTCGACGCAAGTGATTTGCCGGCATAGTCAAGCCCCTTGCACCCAAAATACTCAAAATTTTCTCGCTCACAAAAAAAGGTTTTTTCGCTCACAAAATGATAAAGTTTTCTCATATACAAAACTTTCAAAATGTTCGTGGATTCGTGGCTAGTAAAAATATATACAGGATTGCCCCCGCTCATCAACACGCATTCATCTTTTGTGGACGGTTTGAAGTAGTGTGCGACCAGATTCTGATAAAGCGGCTCGTAGGTTCAACTTGGTTAGTATCACACAGCCAATGACCATGAATGATAATATCATCTGGAAGTGACCGCGTCCCACTGTATGCTATGGTTATAATGACGGTATTGGCTAATTTTGTCAGATCTGCCGCTGCCGTGCAAGTGCCAAGTCGACCAACTATATGTCTTCAGCGACGCGTACAACGGCTGCAGATGGGACTACATCTTTATGCGCTAGTGATGATATGCCATGTGCATATGTTGGTGCAGCCAAGTGTTCTCAGATAAGCAATAGATGACCTACGCGGCGAACGAACCAATATCGTCTGCCGTGAAAATATCATCAGTCCACATTTACGCTGCAACAGAAGTCAGTTGAACAAATGGCGAGTATATGCGCGCGGAAAGCTGGTCCTTTGCACTCTGGGCAGTGAAACGGGGCATTTTCACCTCACGCTAACACAGTTGTATTACTCACCGAGAACATCATCTACGTGTGAGTGAAGGGACGTGTAGATGATAATACAGAACAGTAACACCAGGACAGTTGCAGTCGCTCACCTGGTGGGTAGAATGATAATTACTATCCACAAAGATGCTGTGAGTTTACACTCGATTAGCATGGCCTTAGTGGGTCTCGCTGATACTCACTGCTCTATGCACCAACAACGTATACAATATGCAACATCTTCAAAAGGGTGTTACTATTTGATATTATCATTTGGGTGTGAGCAGTAGCCCCGCACGCGTAAATGACAATACCGGCCACAATATCAAACTCGCGTTAGCCAACCCGCGTAACAGTATAATGATAGTGTGCCTTGCATAACGTTATCCACACACCAATGCACTACCAAAGCGCCTATTATTATACTGGACAACAACACACGTAACACGGTGATATTGACAAGTACACCCGAGCCAGGCTATACGCGCAAACCGTGATATTAAACAGGAGGTTATGGACTACGTCAAGTACACAGATGTGTGTTCGTCAGAGGTTTGTTTATGTGCTTATTAGTATATCGTTCGCCTAGTGACGGTATGTATACCGACAGAGTAGTTGGAAAGCGCGCTCGGCAACACACGCAAGGCCGATATTATCCTCACACATACAATATCATTTGAGTGTGAGCAATAGCCCCGCACGCGTAGATGAAGATACTGGCCATAATATCGAACACGCGTTAGCCAACCCGCGTAACAGCTATAATGATAATATGAGTCAAATACATAGCGTAAACGCTCAGGATTCTGTTGTCCCCGCGTAATTACTGATACTATCTACTGGTAGTGTACGTTAAGTCAATGATACGCCCTTAGAATGATAATTTCTGTGCGCGCAGGACTCTGAGACAGAATGATATTATCCGTGCACGCGCCAACGTGTTATCAACTTTCTGTCTACTTTATGTGCATACATTCAGTAGCCGGCGCCGCTATCTACACACGTACGCTAGGCGATATACGCGGGATGATGTTTTCCCCGCGCATACAATAATATTATCCCCTGATGAGCATTGCTCAGACCATGTATTAGATCTAGACATATACAATATCATTAAGCTGACGCTCAAATGATGTTTTCAGTAACGGTCGTTGAAGCAAGCGCTCGGCAACATACGCGGTGATGATCTTATCCCCGTGCATACAATAAGGTTATCTCCTAGTGGTGTAAGCACAGACCGTATAGTAGGTGATACACTCCTTAGAATGATAATTTCCGTGCACGCTGGGCTCTGGGGCATAATAATACTATCCCTACATGCGCCAACGTGTTGTTAGCTTTTTGTCTACATTCTGTACATAGATTCAGTAATCAGCGCCGCTATCTACACGCGTACGCTAGACAGTATACACAGGATGATATTTTCCCCGCGCATACAATAATGTTATCCCCTGATACGCATCGCCCAGACCATACACTAGATCCGAGCCTATATAATATCATTGCTCTGACGCTTAAATGATATTCTCAGTAACGATTGTCGAAGCATGGGCTCGGCAACATACACGGGGATGATGTTATCCCCGCGCATATAATGATATCATCCTCTGATACGCATCGCCCAGTCCATGCATGCACTAGATCCGAGCCCAAACAATATTATTACCCGACCCTCAAATAATATTTTCAGTCATAGTCGCTGAAGCACGGGCTCGGTATCATACGCGGGGATGATATTATCCCCGCGCACATAATGATGTTTTCCCCCGAGACGCATCGCCTGGACCGCCCATTATGTTTGGTCCTATACAGCATCATAGCTCTGGCGCTTAGATAATGTTATCGCGAGAGGGCGATTACGTCGCGGCACACGTGATAATATCCTACAGTGCTGGATGATATTATCAGTTGCACAATCGACGTGCTCCTGACCACCACTCACACCATCTACCCGACCGACAGAAGGTAATATTAGTGAGTGCTAACAGGTGATATACTCACACAAACATCATTATCAGTACACACGCGATGATATTATCCGAGGACGCAGCTATCTACACGATGTTAGGCGGTATAGTGTGCGACACGCACGGCGCTGACGCGGATATGATGATGGGAACGACCCCGACCACCATGTAAGGTCATCGTCGGGGACGCGAATATTATCACCGTAAGGTCAGCGTCAAGTCGGTGTGTGGGACGCATATTATTCGTAAGGTTTGGGGGTCGGGACGTACCATGATATTAATGGTGCTGAAACAGGTGAATGCGCTGTGCTTAATCTAGCCTCAACTAGTGGCTCACTCACATTGTGGTATTTGATCGAGCAGAAACTAAAACTAACAACATTTTTAGCGATGTCGCGACCACAAATCAGTGAATCCAGGGTTTTGGCAACAATTCCCGTCCCTAAAGACATTTGATGTCATTAGATTAGGATTCAGGCTTTGATAAATGAGTCAACAACTGACTCGATGCGGCGCCAGTCTAGGTCTCACGTGACCGCGCCGCCCGATAATTTGACTTGGTTGGATAAACAATGTCCGGCGTGACATCTATCTCCCCACAACGATGATCTCGTTCCTCACTCCTAATCTACCTGAAACTCCGCAGGTCACAAAAAAGGGGGAAATGACAGGCCTTACAAACTCCGCTCCCGCGCCGCGCTTCAGCGCGTTCGTTCCTTCTCCCCCACCACCTTTCCCCTCGGTTGACCCTCTGCCACCATGCGCCTCCTTAGCACCGTGGCATTCACAAGTCTCGCGTCCGCAGCTTCCATCTCTCCTCCTCATCTGTAAGTCCAAGTAAAATTTTTGTGTGAAAAAACCAGTGGAAGCTAACCGCGTCATAAACAGCGCGAGCCGCGCAAACTGTAACCCCGGTGAAGGTCGTGAATCCTCAACCAGTGGCAAATGCATAACCTGCCCGGTTGGTACGTTCGGTCGGGGCGGATCAGCAACGTGCACACCTTGCCCCAGTGGCTCTTCCTCTACCTCCGTACGTGATCATCGTGATTTATCCTTTGATCGACCTCGCGCTGATGTGTTGATTACGTTAGGGCTCGTCGTACTGTACGTGCAGTCCCGGATATTCGAAACTGGGCGGTACGACCACTAGCACCGCGTGCACCGCGTGCGCTGCTGGAACGTCGAGCGACTCTGGCGCTTGGTACTGCACATCCTGCCCGGCGAATACATATTCGGTCTCGGCGGGTCAGTGTACCGCGTGTCCGGCGGGTACCAGCTCTCCATCGGTATGTTGTCCCTCGTCAATATGGAGCTAAGCTAAAACCAATATTGTCTCTCTCAGGGGTCATCTCAATGCACATCGTTCACCTGCCCGGCTGGTAAATACACATCTGGCAACGCGTGCGCTACTTGCCCCGCCGGTACATACAGCTCTGCCGGTTCAACTTCGTGCACCTCGTGCCCAGCCAGTCAAATATCGAACGCCGGTTCGGGCAGCTGCGTCGCCTGTCCTGGGGGCAGCATCCCATCCTCGGGAGGGAACACATGCACCACCTGCCCGGCCAACACA
>WSTJ01000764.1:0-18493 GCA_019623705.1 Ceratobasidium sp. 428
GTGGCCTTGGCACCGTAAGCTGGGTTCCCTTCCCTGTCGCCGGTTACTCATGGCGTGAAATTTCCAAGGCATGTCTTTTGGGGTGCTTTTTCGGTGCGTGTAGCTCACACGAGCATGCTGCTTCATACCTGAACATCATACACAAGAACAACGGCCAATTTTGTATCGCAGGTGTGTGCACTTGTTTGTACGGCGCTGCTGATACTAAAAAACAGTAATTTGGCGCGCAGCGAAGCGCATATATATACACGAATCTGTGTATGAGCGTGTGCGAGATGCATTCGTTGCTTATGCTCGAGGTATTATCGTAGGGGATGGAGCGCGCGAGGGTACTCAACTTGGCCCAGTCCAAAATAAGATCCTGTGAGCATGTCATCAACGGAGCCGTATATTATCTGTCTCACACACGTTTACATTGTGGCACAATCTCCTATTGCTCTAATATAGATTTGACAAGCTGCGCGGAATCTTCGAGGATACACGCACACGAGGCTGCAAATTCGCTCTCGGGGGCGAGTTCCCGACTCTGGCAAGCGTTCGTGGCATGTTTGTTCCGATCACAATCGTGGACAACCCCCCAGAAGATGCTCGTATCGTACAAGAAGAGCAGTTTGGTCCAATAGTGCCACTGTTGAGATGGTCTGATGAGGAGGATGTAGTTCGCCGTGCGAGTGGGTACATTCAGGTGGAACACGCTAAGTTTGGCTGATCTTATATTGAATAGATGCAACAGAATATGGGCTAGCTGCGTCAGTCTGGGGCGGGGACTTAAGCCAGGCTATGCGTATCGGGCGACGAATTCAAGCGGGCAGTAAGATTCAGGTGGCTCCCTCTTCTCGAGTGGCAACTGATGTAGCATACCCAGATGTTTGGATCAACGAGATTCACAAGTTCGGACCAACAATTCCTGGCGGAGGGCACAAACATTCTGGAATTGGTGTTGAAAATGGCCTCGAAGGCCTAGTTCACTGGACCAACCTGCAGACAATATCGATCAACAAGTCTGGAATCGCAGCGATGTGAGAAACATCTAGGGTGTCTCTGTATAATACGTGTTTGTTATAGAATAAGTTGCTAATGTTCTAACTCCTTATATTCTTACGCTTTCCGTACATTCTCTGGGGGAACACAAAGCTATATTTTGAAAAGCGCCAGTCAAATTTATACTACCTAATTCAGCCTTAGAACTCATCACAAACTTACAGTCAGCCGGCACGGTACTGCCATCTATTGACTATTCAATGATACATGTGTATGATTATCAATGGTGTCTTACAGGGTAGCATTCCGAGAGGATTCCTGGTCGCTGGCCCACGACCAGATGAGTAGGTGCCTGTTACAGTTCGCCAGGTTGCCGCCTCTTCTTTCATCATTTGGTGCATTGCACTCATAGATCATTGTTTTTGTTACTTGCCCCAGTGCTCCTAGTGATCGGGGTTGATGTGGGTGGGTCGCTCCAGATTCAACCCGAGCCACACGAAGCCACGTGATGTAATCTATCCGTAGTTGATATAACTTAGTATTGTAGCATGGAGTGTACTGTAGTCTCTGATGGGTTAGACTCGTACTAGTCGCCGACTATTCCCGTCAGCAGAGTTTGTGAGTACTGCGTGGGGGGGGGGGGTACCATGATACTTGATACAGTAATCTGCGAGAACGGCTAACTGAAACTATCGGTACGTGACAGTGTTATGCTGACCTGCTGCCAATTTTCTGACATGCTCGTGTTGACCTACGTATCACGTATACCTACGTTCGTCATCATAGACGCCATCCACCGTATGATCTGCCCGACCAGGCCGTCCAAATGTGACCTTTCGGACATGCTCGGCCACCTCAACTAGGCTTTGATGGCTATATGCGTTTCTTGCACATGGCAAACTAGCCAGATTACCTTCTTCCACGGCTCATCGGACCGCCTAACTACCTGAGTACCAACTGCTATCCGGCACATTGGCCTCACCCATCCTTGCATGCCAAGTAGACTAGCCCATCAACGTTAATCCAACGGGCTCCTATCTACTTATGGCTCGTCCATTCCCTTTGCGCAATGAACTCGTGGACATGAGATCGGGCTGAGGGCATCTTGAATAATCGATCGGCGCGCCATAAACTGGGTATAACGCATGCTCGAGACATCGGGCGTTAGCCTCCCTAAAAGGCTACCGTAACATTTCCTAGCCGTGTGTTAACCGTAGCTTTCCCCGGCCATCCTCCCAACCCGGTTTACATCACGATTGCAGGGGTTCAGGGGGTCGCGTGCTGGGATTGACGGGCAATGTAAATCAACTTGCCCGCGATGACTTGGACAGATGAGGAGATGACGCATCGCGGACTTTACTAACAAGGTTAGCCATCTGTGCAAATCACGTTGGCTCCTAGGTGAGACTAGGCGCACTAAGCTTGTGTGGGAATGATTAGAAGTCATCCAGCTGGGACACCCTTCTAAAGCTGACTTTGCTTCTAATCAATTGGTTTACTGTTGGATCGTCCGGTTGATAAAGTTAGACCTGTAACTTGCTGAGGATTGGCGCAAGCGTAATCTGTGCTTTAGTTGAGTGCTCGAGACAAATGTGGTTTCGCAAGCATGAGGTGGCTCATTTTCGGCGCGGTAGAAGGATAGAATAAGCGAGAACAGATCAAATACGCCACATATAGAGAAACTGCTAAGCACACCGAGTAAATTCTGCGCATATATAGCATGCACCTACCAAAAATAGATCTCCTGCGCATCAAACTTGACCATCAATCCCCGTACATCCACTACTCGGCGTGTTCGCATACTCTATAAGCCAGTCGTGAGGTATCCAACAAGTCTGCTCTTGAGCCCATGAGACACGGATATCCAATCGCTATTAACCGACCGGAGTTTAGGATCACAAGCCAGTTCGAGCAACCACGTAGTATACACTTATTGGTCGGGTTTATCGTACTATCACCAAGGTTCAAGCACTTCGTCGCTACGCCCGCGCGGTGATCAGTTCCGACACAGGTGGAACAACAATAGCCGAGCTTGCGGGCAGTATTGCACTCGTTAATCTAATACCAGCAGATGCGATCTAGACTTCTCCTAGTCAGCTCTCGTATGGCCGTTCGCAAAGCGAGAGCTTCGTATCTTGTGCTCACAGAGGCGAGCTGACAAGCACAAGGATCGAAGCATGATACATTATAGTTTTCTCATAGACTTCTTCACCACAGACTTTACCCCGCATATGGTGTAAAAGTGTAAGCGAGATGCCCAGCACAAGGCGAAGAGTTGAGCGCATGTGGGGGAAGGGTGTAGCACGTGGTCACTGTGGCACTTTGGGCTTGTTGACGCGACTTGATCAGCCACCTTCTTACCACCACCATAATAATAAATAGCCTTTTCAACTCTCGGCTTTACCCCCTTATACTTTTTACTACTCCCATAAATCCAAGGCAAGTCCAAAGCATACTATTAAATGTGTCAGAATACTTAAGTGTACTCAACGCCCACAGATGACTGACCGGGCACAAGACGCGTCGACGGGCGAGGTTTCCAAGGAGGGACCCAAGGCGATCATCAAGAACGTTGATATGTCTGAAGACATGCAGCAAGAGTCGATCGATATAGCTACTTCTTCTTTGGAAAAGTTTAATATTGAAAAGGACATTGCTGCGCATATCAAGCGCGAGTTTGACAGGCGCTACGGCACCACTTGGCACGTAGTAGTTGGAAAGAACTTTGGGAGCTACGTCACGCATGGTAAGCTGAAAGTATTTTATGAGTTGGACAGCTCATCAACGCTATCCTGTTTGATTTTAGAAACGAAACACTTTATTTACTTTTACATCGGCTCGCTAGCTTTCCTCATCTGGAAGGTTTGTCTCTACTTTCCCCAAGTTTTAGTTCGGCTCTGCTAATAATTTTCTCTCTAGTCGTAACAATAGAGACATCCCAATCCCTGGTTCTCGGTCCCATTCTGCATGACAGTGCGTCGGCAAGATGAGGGCTGTTTCTGGTTTCTTTTCTCGCTTTCCTGCGCATTCTATGCATGTCTTCCCTTCGGGCACTTGTTAGGTCTGTTTGCATGCTTAATCCGATCGTCCCGTCCGGCTTAGTCTCGCGATTTTTGACTCTCGTCATAACTCATTTGGTAAAATGGAGATTGACCTCCTAAATCGACGCTAGCCCCACTCAAATCCCAGCTTACACGCCAACTTCGGCACAGTGCGTCTTGAATTCTTTGGATATCATGATTTATTCTATCAAGAAGAGTGTTGTAATATCTTTGAATATCTTACCCTCCGAGCCCTCCTAAGCGCTTAAACGGTGTAGCAGCAAGTGTATCATAGAACGGGGGTCCAACGGTTGTGTCTTTATGCGAGACATACCATTCTTCGCTGGCCGCTTTACCGTGATGGTGGTTTAATTGTATGGTGCGAAACAAACATGAAATATGATACAGGTACTATTACACTAATATTACAGGATCTCGCATACATAGTGAGATGAATAGAAGGTACAAACACTGAGCTTGACGTACGTTCTTCACTCCCATTCAACCACTTCTAGATTCATCCTGGCAACCACTCGCTCACTCGATTCGAAGTTTTCAACAACTTCCAATAAATGCATGCCTTGATGTTCTTTCAAAGGCACTCCCCAAAGCTCGACGTCCCGCTGGTCCAAGTTAATCCACTTCGGCGCGTGTTTTCCGTTCTGTTGACGAATTGCAAGCTCAGCGCCTCTTGTGGGAATGGTTTCGAACTGCACCGGGATCGTGAAAGGGGTGCCAATAACTAGCCTCTTTTGTAGTTGACGACTAGGCGCTGGTGTCTTGCCTTTATCCAATGATTTTTCCGCCGACGAGCGAGTTCCAGAGGGTCCAGCATCTTCCGAAGGCGAGGACTTTCCAACCATTGGCGAAGGTGCCTTTCCAACCGAAGGCGTCAAGTAAAATACTGCAGAATCAGCGTCATCGCCATCTCCACCAAGCCCAGAAACATAGTGGATTCCAAGGGACAATCGTTGGTCCGGATCGTTCTCTTCAACGCTTTCTTCCTTGGCGAATCCCTTGGGCAATCCAGTAACGACGGCTTTTTGAGACGCATTCCTAACGGTGCTAGCGCCGCCATTCGGTACAGCGGGGACACGGTGCTCACTACTAAGCTGGACAAGCCTAGGACGTCGAATTCCGGCAATGCTCATGCTTCCGGGGGATCCCGGTAGACTCTGGTGTTTGTTCAGACTGCTGGAGGCCGCCGAGTCAGTAGAAGAGCGGATCACAGCCCGCGAAACCGAGGTGGCGCTAATAGTGGCAGGAATTGATTGGCGTGCAGCGGTGGAAATAATCGTGCCTTCCTCGTGATCTGAGTTAACCGTCTTAGATGAGCTAGCGGTTACAAGAGAGTCAATACCATCTTCGCGTACGTGATCGGGGAGGACCTGCGGGACAACAAAATGTTAATGTTTGTATGAACTTCGAAAGGCGTGCATTTAGATATCTCACCGCTCGCTGATGCCGCGGGGGCAAGAAATCTGACCTCCGACGCGGGATGCTGGTCAACGAACTCCCGTCCGATACGCTTGGGGGTTGGCTACTGCGGTCAGGCGTCACTTGCGCCGAGCTCGCGAGGGGTAACACCTCTGAGCCCCGCATAATAGGGCTAGCCTTTGACCACGCAACACTGGGGGCACTCCCGGCCACCCCAATACTGCTGGCACGTTTTTCAAGACGGCTAGGGGTTTCACTTTCATCCGAACGAGATCCACCCCCCGCGCGAGCAATCGACATCTGAGCCAACGTGTTCATATCGCTAATCGGAGTAGGACGAGAGATCTGTGATCGACGGATATTGCCAGACCATGATCCCGAGCCTTGACCCCCCATTTTCCGTTTGGAAGTGGTCAGCAGGCTCTGAAAGAAATGAACTTTCTTCATCGTTTTTGCTCCTGAGTTCGCATCGGCCTGATTGGGTGGGATGACCGGAGACATTGGGGACTTGCAACTATCATCTGAGGATCCGGCGCTAGTCCGACTCAATCCCGCGCTTCGTGTCATCTTTTCCGAGAATAACACGCCTTGAATATAACTCGTCGTGAGATCCTGACCTTTCCACTGATTTGTGTTTTCGTCGTCTTCCTTAGGTTCACGGGCTCCACAGTAGCGACGGCAAAGAGCGAGTAAGCAGCAGAGCAAGATGGCGCCTCCAATAACGCTGAAAGTAACGATAATAGCCGTTTTCGCTTGGGCGCTGTGGTTGGTTCCATGCAAGTGACCCCAGTCTTCCGGGCCGGACGTTTCGTTTGAAGTAATAGATAAGAGCATAGACACCGCTGAAACCGCGTGCGTTTCCAGATCGGTTGCGTAAAACGTCACGTTTACTTCATTGTACGTGGTGGATCGTGGCACGAAGCCATTCAGACTATTGTTTGCGTTGCTGTAACTGAGCCAGGATGACGCCGCGCGGGGCACAAACTGAGGTATGATGGTCGCCGGAGAAGAACGAGCATGTAAGAAATAGTCTTGCACCGAGAATGTCAAGAAAGCACCAGGAGCTACAGCTAGTGGTAGTATGCGCGCTGTGGTGAAGTAGGAAGGGAAGGCAACTATGCTAAGGTTGGTCGCGACCGTATCGTTGTAGTCAGATGTGATAGAGACAGGTAGAACACTCGGAGGTTGGCCGATCGCCGAAATAGGCGGAAAGCCAGCAAGTACTTTCGTCGTGTTATCGAATGTAACCCAAGGAACAGACGACACGTTTACCTCCACCCGAGAAACATTGGCAGAAACTACCTGGACTCCATCGATCATAAGCCCTCCAAATGTCTGGATCGAATGCGTGAACGGAGCGCCCCCGGTGACATTCACGGTCTCCAGCCCACCGGTACCGTCTACCCCGAGAAGATGCGTGCGTGGCCCAACGACTAGGTCAAATTGTTGATGAATTGCGCCAAAACCCCAGCGGTCACTTCCGTGGAGGATGATCGAGAGGGCGGCGCGGTTCTCAGGGGGCGCCACCCCGTCAAAGGTCATAGACCGGTTGTTGAAAATCACCCAATCTGGCAGAGGTAACCCGTTATCCAAAGTAGCATCATAAAAGATGTTACGTTCATCAGGCGTGATAAACGTATACCCATCGAAACCAATGCTAAAAGACCACTTCGGAGGCACCCGAACTCCAACGCCAGGAGCAGGAAAAGTAAAGCCCGATGATATCGAAGGATTTCCTGGAATAAGTTGGGATGCAAGGGGTATATTGACGATAGGCGACGGGAAGTCAGTTACCCATAACTGGAAGCGATCGTTTGTTCCGAGCTTGTTCCTGACGTGCACAGTAGTAATTCCAATGTCCTCAGCAGTAGGCCGGCCCCTAAATGTGCTCGTTTTATTATCATAGACAAGCCAGGTTGGAGCGTCTCGAAGTGAGATATACGCGGTATCCGCATCATCGAACGTGAGGGGAGATAAACTCCAGACGTATGGTTGATCAACTCGGGCGATGAGAGGATGCTGTTTGGACAGGGGTATCGCAGCTCGAACGGCTATTGGCAAAAGTACCGCTAGTGCGCTGTCGCACCGCATGGCACCAGAGACAAGGTTAGACGATCCAAGAACGTTGAGGCAATCTATAATCCTGAAGATGGATGAATTGTGGCAAAAGAGTGTGATAGAAACCTAAGGGGGTCGCTGTCTAAATGAACAATTCTTGTACTCAATGGGTACACTTACGATTGGTTATATAAAGGCTTTGGTGCTTATTCTGTTGTACAATTAATTAGTTGGTTGTTTGGTAGCCTGGAATGAGCGACAGTGAAAGATGAAGAGAAGTAGCAGACAAACGTCCGGATAGGGGAAATGCCAATTGGATAAGCTCGGCGCTAAATGAGCCTGTAAATATGCTTCTCTCAGCGTGTCCGCAGCAGAACATAACCAGGATGTCCCAATCGTCTATGGTATTCACTTATCATAAGTGAGTCACCGGACTAAGCACCGTCGAGAAGCTCCCTACAATTGAGGAATAGTGTCATTATTCCATTTTCGGTATAAGTCAGCCAGAGCTACATCAACATGCACGATCCAAAATGAGCTTATTTCGTGCCACCGCCTAGGTTAAGGTTAGCCACAACTGTTGCTGAATCATTAGTTTTGTGTCGCCTGAATGGTGTTCAGCTGCGCGTTCCCGCGATATCTCTATGGTACGATAGAAACGGATTTAGATTAATACCAGTCTACAACTTCTTGACTCTCGTGGCGATTGACCCAGAGCTGAGGCTATCGCCTATCCATATTCGTAAATTCAGGCCGCCGGACGCCACCAGTACCGCAATTTGAGGCTTCAAAACACAATGCAAACTCCCCAGAGCTAGTTTACGCCAATACGGCAACACCCTTCCGAAGCTATACACAGAGCCAGACAATAAATGATGGTAAGCAAATGCGGAGGTGTCGGAGTTGAAATAATAATAGTTGTCAAAATAGCGGGCCGGGACACTTGGAGCAACCTGCCGATACCCACTATACGCAAGGAGCGTTTCCGAGCTGGTACACAGGTTTTTGCGTTTACGTTGGGCTGAAAAGTGGTTAGGCCGCCAATGCAAGCCGTGTATAAAAACTAGTCATTATGTGGGTCCTGGTCCTCAGCTCCACTCGTCTCTCGAGCTCACCCATTTACCGCCTTCTATAATATTGTCATGTCCACCAAGGCTGGAACGGTTAAATGGTTCAATGAGTGTGGGTCCACCTTCCCTGATTATCGGTCAAGAGATTGTGTGATAACACTATTGATTTCAGCCAAGGGATTCGGGTTCATCCAACAGAATGACGGCGGCAGGGACGTCTTTGTTCATTACAAGGCAATTCAAGGCGAAGGCCACAAGTCCCTATACGAAGGCGATCCTGTTGAATTCGAGATCAAAGAGACTACCCAAGGGCTTAGTGCCATTAACGTGATGAGGAAGTAGTCCGTTATTCGTACTAGTAAGTGCATATACCCACTAGATACGATCGCCTCAAAACTAGTAGCTGATGCCGTGCTCTCACCAGCCATCTGCCGAACGTTGGTGCATGGATTAAGGCTGTCATAATCTCCTATTACAGTTGGCGAATATTTATAACGGCGCATGTTTTGTGGCACTTCAGCTCCCGAGTCCAGTGTCAGAGGCGAGATATCCCTCCGATTGAGTAGAGGTGTTTCAGACAGGTCGGCGCCGTTGTTTTGTAATAATATTTAATCGAATGTAGTCTCCTTAATCTATTCTGGTGCCTGTTACGACGATGAGGTAGGAAGCGATTAGACTTCAGTACTAGCACCAGAGTACCCTAGTTCGTCTAGCGGAGTTTCAATTCGATATCGTCTCTGGTGACTCATACGGCGCGAACCGACCCAAATCAAGATCCTCAACGTTCATCGACGATGACTAGCTTGATACAGCTGGCTAACATGACCTTCAATCAACGATCCTCCCCCTGTTCTTAAGTTTAGTATGGAGGTTAGCGTCCGTCAGATATGGGATGAACGTGCCTCCCACGCCGGACCAAGCTATAAAGCAGTAGCAACGCGCCATCTCAATGGTACCTACGTAGCAGAATGGGCCTAAAAAGTAAGCTTGCACAGATAAGGTGTTCTTCTGCGCCTGAGCCCTGCACTTGCATTTGACCAGCGACAAGTTACCATACTCTAACGCAACCCCTAGCAGCCAGAACGGCCTCCAAGCTTGAATTAAAAGACGCCGAATTATTACACTATATGCGGCCTATCCTATCTAATTTATGGGTGCCTTACTCATCTTCCCAGTTAGCGGGGACGTCTTCCCTTACATCGCCAGCGTTTCTTGCTCCGACTGGCGGTGGGATCCTCGCTCCCGTGGAAGTTGAGGGAGAGCCTCCCCTCGTAGTGGATGCTACACTTGATCGAGTCCAAGGTGCGACACTTGACCCTGAAAGAGCATTCCCCGACATCGGGCTTCTTCTACCGAGGACCGAGCTGCCAGGCGCGATATTGCTCGGGTTCAAGTTGACGTTGGCAGGCGCCGGGCTGGACGTTGTGCTCCTCCACGCTCCCGCACTGGACCCGATCGATGGGCCTGGACGAACGACTGTCGGTTTGCGAAGGTCTCCGAGACTGCCAAGACGCGAGGGTGCTGGTGCGCTAGCCTGGGATAGCGTTGGTGTGGGAATGCGAGAGTCAGGTCGACGAATAAGTTGGACGCTAATGTTTCAGATTGTTAGAACTAGAGCTTGCTCTATTCATCGAATGGACGTACCTTCGTCGAGGCTCGTCGTCAACCAGCTGCGTGCTTACGCGATATATTTCGGCCACCTCCGTCACAAACTTCCGCCGAACTTCTGGCATATGTGGTAAGACATGCGCCTTCTTGTCGGATCCAACAAAGCTAGGTGAATGCAGGGTAGATTAGCGTTTTTCATGACAAAAGAAATGGCTAAACTCTTACTCTGCGAGCGCCTTTTCTACATTTTTCAGGAAAGCTTGGTTCGATGTGACTCGACAGAATGCAATCAGCTCTGGGCTCCAGGTTACCGAGTTAACGCCCCCGGTGCGAGCACTCTCAGATATCCCAAGGGCATCTGCCAGCCGTGCATTACGCTTGGCCACGGAGCAAGCGTCTTGACACTTCAGGACACGAGAAGCACCGCACGGCGCAGGCTGTACAATCCTTCCGCAGGCGCAGGATACGGTGATGACGACTGGGCAAGGTTCGGTGTCGGTGGATGGACAGGCAGAGGGTGCATGGCAGCTGATAGGGCAAGGATGGCCACTACAAATTGACGGTTGTGAGTCGGGTGCGTCCTTGTTAGTCCCATATGCATAAGGATGACGTACCACTCTTTCCTTGGTTTGCCACATACTTGCTCACACGAACCACACTCCCCAGCGTGACATGTTCGATCGCATGCATGATATCCGCAGTCCAATAACTTCCCGCATGCAGCACCGCATGACACACGCTCCTGGGAGCATCGTACATTACGCACTGTGGTTTTGCCGCAGTCGCAGGTTCGGTTGGTCAGGTGTGGACAGGGCGGGCAAGAGCTGTCTTCTTCTGCGGCGTGACATGTGTGTGGAGTGCGCGGGTGGCCGCAGGGCGGCGGCGGTTGCGCGCAAGGATAATTACAATTAATGCGCGTCCCACATGGAACTGGAGGCTCAACGATCGTTCGATTACAAGGGCAAATGAGCTCCTCGAAAGAAGACTGAAGGCACCGGGGGCAAGGGCCACGGTGATCCGGGAGCATACAGTTGTGGTTGCCACATGCAAGCCGTTTGTTGCAAACCTTAGTGCATGCGTTCAGGATCATGTAGTTACAAAACAATAGTATTTCAACTCACCAGGTCACAGACGTGCCAACCCTCGGGATCGTCCTCCGTCAGCTCCGCTATTGCGCCTGGCTCGACCGCCCGTCTTTTGCCTTTAGGTTTGCCTGTGCTCCCGGCGAGCGGGCAGCAGATTCGATTACACACATGTCGTCCGCATCCCCGCAGTGCTTTACACGCTCTCTGACATAGAATTTCGCGCCCCTCCGCAACTTCGTTGCAGGGTACTTGTGCAGTTGTCTCCCCGCATCGGCACCTTACGGTAAAAGCCATTGTGCATGGCGGGCAAGCACCTGCGTGGCACAACTTGGTGCATGCATGCGCGCAAGTAAGGTATGGTCTAGAACATGGTTGCGAGCAGGTGGGAATGGGGTCGGTGCAAGCGTTGCGTGGAGCGGAGAGCAGGGTCTTCGCACAGGGGCAAGTGGT
This sequence comes from Ceratobasidium sp. 428, assembly GCA_019623705.1. NCBI lineage: Eukaryota > Fungi > Basidiomycota > Agaricomycetes > Cantharellales > Ceratobasidiaceae > Ceratobasidium > Ceratobasidium sp. 428. The sequence goes on from WSTJ01000764.1 coordinate 11,731, forward strand.
GATGAGAGACGGAGAAAACGGACAAAGGGCGGGAATAGTCGAAGGAGCGTGGCAAGGCTAGAGGTTCGAGAATTGTAGTGATAATCCAAGAGAAGGGAAAGCACAATAGTGAGAAACTTCCCCTGTAGCCCCGTTGAATTAAGCGTACCTTTTGGCACATATGCTGGCCGCAATCGAATGGCCTGTATCGATGGTAAGCACCGCAATTAGGCGATGGCGATATTGGGACTTACCTCTCGCAAATTCCATCACATTGCCATCTTCCTTCCCAAGAATCCTCCCCTTCGACCACACAGTCTGTGGATACACCTGTTCCGCATGCCATTTCCTTTTGCTGCTTCCCGCAATAGCATTTCGCGATATCTACAACGTTGCAAGGTGAGCAAGGTCCTGGATGACACTCTAGCTCGCAAGTATGCTTTTCGCATCCTAGTAGTCGCCCGCAAGGCTGGCCGCAAGAAAGAATAGGCCCAACACCAGCGTTCGTGGATACCCCTTTGTTGAGTACCGAGCACCGCGACACAAGTGTCTTGGTCCCACACCAGCAGCTCTTGCTAACGCTCACCAGGCATGAAGGGCAGGGTCCAGGGTGGCATGCCATAGGACAAGCGTGGTCACACTCCTTCCTCGTCCGTGCGCAAGGCTCCCCGCAGCTATGAGGTGTCGCTAGTCTACTTGGAGGGGGATCGACCAAACGAGCGCAAAAGCACAAATATGCCTGTGGGACGATCGTGCGTTTAGTCTGACAACCAGGACAACGCCAATCGCCGGGTAGGTCGACACTTCGAGCACGGTATGCTTCTCGGGTCGTAGTAACTGACTTTTGAGCCCATTGCTTGATGCAGCGCATGTGGAAAATCGTCCAGCAACACGTAGCCGGGGCCGCCGAGGGATCTTCCAGTGGATCAACAGGAGGGGGCGCACAAGACCAGATTGGCTGAGTTGGATGGACAGGATTAAAGCAGATCGGACAATCCACGGCATCTTCCTTATGGGTGAGCGAGTATATAAGCCGAGAGGTTAAATCTCCCGACGTTGGCGGAGGGGGAGGAGCAGGAATGAGTTCGTCTGCTGCCGAACCAGCTTGACCGCCTCCATTGGTAAGTCGCGCACCAAAATTCTCACGACGTCCTCCGCGTGCAGGCTGCGAACGACCGGCTGAAGTGGCTTGGCCCCGTCCGCCACGGCCACGTCGCCTCCGTGTATTGGATCCAGTGCTCTCGGCAACAGACGCGCCGTCATCTGCAGTATCAGCGGCTAGATGAGGTGGCAACTGGTGTTCTGGATTGCCACCAGACGGTGCAGGCCGTCCCTGGCGTTGACCTCCTCGATTTCGACGGCGATTTGGTGCGCCACCAGCTAGAGGTCCCGAAGCCACATTAGTACCTTCGTGAGTATCTTCTGTGCGGGGAGGTGCTTGTCCTCGACCTCGCCCTCGGCGATTTCGATTGCGAGAGGGCTGACCAGGAGGTTCTTGCCCGGAGTTCGGGGGAGGCCCTCTATCAACAGAGACAGCGCTCATGCACTAGTTAGTCGGGTAATATACGAGCTTTAAGTTGGTGTAAGGAAGGAAAGGGTATCAGTCTAGGTTGACAAAAATTACAAGTTGCGATTTATACCTTTCACGTATGATGGCTTAGTCAAAGGGTGGAGTCACTGGCGCAGCCAAACCGGGCGGACCCGGGCCGCGCCGAGTCAAGCGCCCTGTGTGGCGGTGTTTCGAACGATATCCACGTGAGATATCCTCTCAACAGGGTCATATAATTATAGAAATAATCGTTGCTTCTAACGTGGGGTTGAGAGGCGCGAGTCATCGAAAGTGACTCAACCACCAAGCTAAGCCGACATATTGCTTTGTCGTAGAGCTTATCGCGTATACGACAAGAATCGCCAATTCAGGATATATGCAAGACAACTAACTTTGTTCAGTTATCTATAGCCAATCAATACACTGTTTGCCTGCCGACTCGCCCGGATAGTGAGCTTCCATCAAGTGTGTGCTTGCATAGCATGAATGATGAATACCGGTTTTAGCGATATGAAGTGCTTGGAATACCACGTCCCGAACGCTCCTTTCGTGGTACAGGGGCCTGCTGCAGACCCTAAGTTTTCATTTCACTAATGGATTTGTCCCACTTTTACTGTGTGTACATACATTTAGTCCTCTCATTGTGTTTATTCTCTACTTGTAGAAGTGTTCTGGTCGCGCCTTCAGCAGTAGAGTCTATGCAAACGGTGTCATCATATTACTCTACGAGAATTAAGCTTAGCGTAATAAGGAGGTGTATGACACGGCACGCGGTGCAATCTTGGCTCTGATATTACCTCTACGTAAAAACAAATATATGCTAGTCATTGGTCAAGCACTGAGAGTCCTGGGTGGCGTATAATAACGAAGCTGGCGGGGGGAACGGGTGCATGCCTTCATTTGAATATTGCTTCGATTTTTTAGCTTTGATGGGATTGGTCCCAGTTTATGTAGGTTGTTATAGCTCCGGTTGCAGGCCGACTGGCGTTACGGAAAGTATACGTATGGATATGAAGTAATTTGTCGAAGTCTTAAACCTATCCATTGAGTCGACCGGACAGTCGGTAGTGCCCCATTGAGGTATTGACTCCGAACACATGGTACAAACACCAACGTAATAGTATAGTAGCTGGTATACAAACAGAGCGGAGGATTGGAACATCTAAAATAACGTACGAGATACTTCACGGTGCGATCCACAATACCTAGAACGTATTTATGTAATAGTTTTGTGCGGGTGATCAGCACGCATACACAGCGGAGTTTAATATCAAGACACCATCTGTGTACAATACAGTCATTCATGAGTCACTCGTCTACCAGCTAACTCTGTTTCAGCCGTGCCCCCGGCACCTTCTCGCTTTCTTTCACTTGTTTTTCCCTCAACATCCAAACACCCGATAGCCCTGCCCCCGCTCCAAACAGCAGCGATCCGAGAACGAACGAACCCAAACCAAGAAGCCTCTGCTTTGCACCTCGCAAGTACCACAAGCCGACAAACAACGTCGTGGCTGTAATGTAAACGAGGTCCCATTTACAGAATACTTGGCAAGCGGCCTCTACGAACCCAACTGACGCAGAGGAGTAGTCAGGTACGTAAGAATTCATAAGCGAATCAAGCGGGGACGCCGATTTGAATGCTTGAAGTAGAGTATATGCGTGTGTTACCGCCGACCAAGCAAAGTTGAAGGCGTGGATGGTCTGGAGAGTCTCGTACGATGAACCGGAGTCGTTTCCGGCTAGAGGGAGCTGAGTTATAAGTGCCAGGGCTTGTGCTATAAGAATATATGCTGGGAAGAATTGCCAGGCTGCAATAAGTCCGGGGGTTTGATAGAAGGTCATGGCAAGCGAAGTTGCTACGAAGCCCAAGAAGTAACCTACGAGTGTCGCTCTAGTATATGCCGGGCGGAGTGGAGTTGTTCCCTTGTCAGACAGTAACAAGAATCCTGTCCACCAAAGAGGTAGAACTAGGCCAGCGCCAAAATTTTGGTAGAGGTATCCAAGGGCGAACATGAACGCAGAGACAACAGGCGTCTGATAGCCAGATCTACGCATCTCGATTATGGAGACGACCACCGCCGGCCCAACAGAGGCGATGAACTCGGGCATCAGGGGGAAGCGCCCATTCTCAAAAGATGACAAGAAAAAGTTGACGAGCGTAGATAGTGTTGTGTCTAGCCCGGCGTACCCGGTATACTTCCAAGCAGGAGACGGTGGCCCATTCTTGACCCTTGGGTCTTCCATCATTGCGAATATTGGCGCGAGCATGGTTCGATATGCCAAGAACGACTAGCGAAGGGGTCGATGTTGGTTAGATTGTCATGAGGTAGAATAGTGATACTTACGATTGACGGAAGTAACAATGGGATAATTCTACTAAAACCCCTTCTCTTGCTAAGTTGTTCTGCAACGAGAACTGCGGTTTAGGAAAAAGCGGCCAAAAGGAGTACATCTAACTTACGAGCCATGGTTGTTCAAAATCGACGTAACACAGCTCACTACTGTAAACTTTCCGCTGAGCAGACCTTCAGCGAAGAGGAGGGATAGTGTTAGACCAACTTGTCCGGCTCTCCTCGTTTATATAACCGATTGCGCAGCGGGGTCGGGTCGAAAACGTATCTTGCCCGAGGTGCGCGTACGTGATGTGGGGAAATTAGCCCGGGCGCCGCTCGGGCAGCCGACGAGAACGATGGTCCTGTATAGTATTACGAATGGGATGGGCGCTTTGAGCTGGCGTACTATAAGCCACATCCAGGCGTTCTCCGACTTCAAAGCTGGTGTAGGGTGGGCCGAATTTGAACGTGAACAAATTCAAGAGCGGTTTAGAGCTACGACATATAAACTCTTATACATACAAAGCATGAGTCATTTTGTTATCTCAATTTCAAGATGTAACCTCAGCATACACAGGACAGCAACTTGCTGCGTAAAAAGAGGGCTTATCGTAAACCATTTATAGACTGCTGAGCTCGCCGGCTAATACAGCTTGCCTAAAAATACCATGGACGGTGGGCGGATTCCAAAAATCTTGAATTCAGAGGTCTCAAATCTAAGGGCGTGAATCTACGCGAGAAGACGAAGCGTTTTGTTGAGAATTATTGGGCGAAGCATTTGGATGTAAAACATGAGTTTCACTTGATGAAGAGCGTTCCGACTTACGATTGTTCTCGTTATTTGGTGCAACTAGGGCTTCCGTTGGTTCAAATTTACCCTCGCGCAACATTTGCTCCTATAGACGTCGGTTGTCCTCGTAGACCTGGTGGTTACGCCAGGCATGGTACTGAAGCACCTTGAAACCGCCTGGCTGTTTGCTACACCTATCTCTGCATCGACATATGCGATCCTTTCTGTTGTTTCGTTGCTACTGAAAGTCAGCACAAACATTCCGACACGAAAGGTAAATGTTTTGTGATGCATCGCACTGACCATTGCGTGCTCTCGGTCGCTGAAAACAGTGCGCACAACGGTGTCCTCGACGGTCTCGTGGCGGTCAAGGTCTAATGCACCGCACAAAAATTCTATTGAGTGGGCAACGCACCACTTTAGGAAAACATTTTCAGACTCGAAAAATGTGTGGAAAATGTGCATACAACTGCACGTGATGCAAAAATGTACCAAAATACGATCAAAATGCTATAGCACCGCCCACTTTTCATCGCAGCTTCGCATCCTGAAATTCGGCCCTCCCTAGTGTACGTGGATCACACAAGACAAGAGTATTATTGGAAACAACAAATAAATATGAGACTTGACAAGGCAAAAGAGCTGATTATCCGTCGCGTCATGCATCTACTTCCATACCCTCAGCTTTCGCCTTCTTCTCCTCTTCAGCCGGCGCCGCCGATGCCTTGGCCGCTTCGTCTGCCTTGGCAGCCAACCTTTTCGCCCGCTCATCTTCGTACTTTTTCTTATCCTTTTCAATCTCCTGAATTAACAAATCAACGCTTCCAATCCCAATTTGAGGGAAGACGCGGCCATGCCCAAGGAGAGAGGCTGCGCGGAGGGCTTGCCAACATATCTTAGTCTTGGTCTACCAAAAAAATCGAATTCATATATGAAAAAACGGGTTAGGTGTATAAAGAACACTTACTAGTTGGTGCTCTTCAAGCATCCTCTGCTTTGGCGTTAACTTCGGCGCGGGCTTTGGTGCCCTCGGCAGCTCCTCATCGTTCGGACGTGCAATGATCGATCCCGACTGAGGTTGTGCTCCGGGTACGGGTGTACCCGGTCGTGACGGAATGCCTGGTTTAGCGGGCACACCAAGATTTGAGACAGATTTAGCGACTGGTTTGGGCGTAGACGATGGTTCGGCCTCGGTGGTAGGGGGTTGGTCGGAGGTGGAAGCATCGGGTTGAGCTGGGGGTGCTGGTTTTCGCATGGCTTGTTCGGCGGCAATAGCAGCCTCGGCTCGTTGAATTTGAAGGTTAACACTTTTGTTAAGGTTTTCGAATTTCTGCATCGTGGGGGGTCTAAAACAAGGATTAGTTTTGTTATTTGATGAAGATCTTGTGAGTCGCTCACTTGACGACTTCTTCCAAGTCCTCTGGCCCATTGTATTTCGAGTCCCACACAGCTGTTAGTGATGCACTTCCCAATGGGTTCCGCCATACATCAAGTGGTCTGAAGATCATGTCTTGCCTAGATTTATTTGCGACTTCTTGGTCTGCTTTCGAGTCGAAATCTCTCTTCTCAAATGGCTGGCAGAACTTGTTCTTCCAATCGACCTTTCGTCCACGAAGATAAGAAACCCAATCTCAAAGATCAATTAGCAGGCTTACCCAATGTTCATCCCGAGCGATCAGTGACCGTATACTCCCAGCACCTGTAGCCCTCCACTCGTCCAAACAACTCGACATCATCCTCTTCACCCAGGTCTCATCGTCCGCAGATAACGTAACCTCGCCCATCAGCTGTCGCTTTCGGCGCTGGCCTGGTGCAGCTGCGGGTGTTGGGGTTGTCGCTTTGGCTGTTTGGGATTTAGCGTTTGGGACGAGCATTGCTGGTTGGGCAGCAGGAGTGGATGGGGTTGGAGTTGCTGTGGCCGGAGCGGAAGGTGGAGGTTTGGGCAAGGCTAGTAAGAGGTGCTTGAGCGTGATGACGAGTTGGAAGAGGATTTGACGTCTGAAATTTGTGTCGGCCAACTATAGGAGCATTGATATTATTTTTTGAGAACAACCAGCCATCAAGCGAACATACCTCTAAATCCAATAGGTCCGGCGACGTCAAGAATTTCGC
>WSTJ01000765.1:0-18486 GCA_019623705.1 Ceratobasidium sp. 428
GGGAGTGAGCGACTATTAAGTTACGAGGGCCAACTAGGTTTCTGGAAACAAGCACGTGATGAGACAACTTTTGTCTAGCTCATTTCGAGTAGTCAAAAAGCTGACTAATTATGAGGGTGGTGTGACCTTGCAGTAGCAAGGTGACAACTTGGTAAGACTAAAAATGAGCTCCGTGTGCGTGAGTACCGGCAGACGAAATCCCGGCCAGGAGAACAATGACACATCCACATGGCTTGGCTTGCATCGCCAGGCAACGCTTGGCAGGCCGGTCCGATGTCTACCTTCCGCGTTCTCCGGATCGGGCTATTTTCACGGATTTCATCATCTTCGATCCATGCTCGTCGATCTTGCGTTTGCATAGGATAGCCAGCAAGGAAGTGCTACGGCCGTGTTGCTCTCCATATTCACGCGCCACCCACCCTCATTTGTATCCGCTTCGCATACGATGCTGATAAGATGTAGTGAACTGAAAATCCGGCCTCACTTGGGCGTATGTTCTGGAAGTTCTTTGGAATATCCGCAGTCGAACTTGCTAGGTGGAGCAATGGATCGAGCAAAAAAGGTTTACAGATCGTTGAGCATATAGTTTTAGCCGTGATGGAGGCACCACCTATCCTACCATGCCACCCCCCAAAAGACTCGGAACTACAGAATTTAGACTATAAATCTCACATATTGAACTAATCGCCTTTCGTTCGGGGGTTATACGACCATAAGATAGTATCGGTCGCAGTGCTGCAATCGACCTGGTGGCGGCCAGGAGCCACGGCGCTTGGAGTGATGTGTATTGCAAATATCGTCACAACGCCTGGTCGAACGAACAAATTCCAACAGCCTCTACCAGAACATGCGCATAAAAAGTAGCGCATATATTATAGGGGCTGTTCTCTTGTCCTATAAGCATTCCCCTCCGGAAAACGGTATGTAAGAGTTTAAAACTGTAGAATATTCATGTATATACTACAAAAAAGTTCTGGAATGAACGACCCGTAACCGAGTCAAGTGTGAAAGCGCAGTATATGCGCAGCAAGTACACAGCTGACTCACCCAGAGTCCACGGGTGTAAATAGGGGGTCGTTTCACCCCCCTTTATCATCTTTTCTTTTCTCTCTTTCTTTTACACACTCTTTTGTGGTCTCTTGTATACGTCTTATATATTCTTTTATTACATACATTTTGCTTGTTCTGAAAACATCCCGTAATTTACCTTTAAGAACCTAAAATCGATAGAACCCTCCGAGTTCGCCAGATCTCCTGATCCTAGTACCCTCTAGGCAGTTTCGAAGAGCGCCTAGCCTTCCCGAAGAAATTGTTAATCATGAATCATAATGCATATAGCGCCGAAATGAGTCATTGGTCTAAGTTTCATTGTCAACCGCGGGAAATACGCCCGCAGTACATATACGTATCAACTTGCCCAAACTACCACGTACCAACCGACTGAATTGGCTCTCACCAGGTATAGATCCCTTCTCGATTATCAAGGGTTCCTCTTGTTCCTCTGCTAGTGAATATCTCTTGCTTTATCGCTAGTCCTTTCTCCCGACCGCAGAAAGTCTGTCTTCACTACCACACCCTCGCACTTCTTGGCTTCAATCACCGAATGCGCACACATATCTGGTTTGTACGTAGATTACAGTACACTGAGTGAGTCGTGGTTAGACGTTAATACTACATCTGGCAAGTTGCTACCCAATGACTGGGAATAACTTGGTATTTGGCCTCCACTTCGTGTAAAGCGCTCAGACACCAACATGAATGAACGGCGCCCACCTATCAATCGATTTCAACCCGACCTTCTCACGTAGCTTTCCCACCGCTTTGTGAAGTGCGAAGGCTGTGCGCTTGTGATTCATTGTCCCATCCTTCATCAGTTCGGCATACACCTCCTCTGCAACCTCCGGCGCGTCCTCGTCCCAGATCGACCACATCGTCGCTATCACGCCCGGATACCCAGCAGTCAGCATTCCGGCGGCCAAGTGAGTCGCTTCGTCTATCAAATCATCGTCTCCAGTAGCAGTTTGACAAGCGGATAGGAACGCCAGACCCTTGTTCTTGAACTGTCGCTTCGCAATCTCTTCGAGTGTGAGGCAGCCGTCGTGAAGGTAGAATGCGCTGTCACTAGGGTAGTCGCGGTCCTGGACTGCATGACATGCAAGATGCACCCAGCTGTGCTGCTCCATCGCATTCAGAGTGGATTCAACGGTGGCCGACGCTCCGTCAAGCCGATGATAGAGAATCGCTTCGGCATGTTTCTTGACAATGTCAAGCTCTTGCACGGTCATCGGCAAAGGGGGCTGACCCGATGTGTTTGCTTGACCGACCGCGAGAATCCCATGAGTTTGTTCGGTCATTTGAGCACCTCGAGGGAGCAGTGCGCTCAGCGTGGGTGTATATGACGAGACGACAAGATCGAAAGCGCCAGGTGACTGATCGTCGTACAAGCCGGCCGCATGAAGAGGCAGAACCGACAGCGCTCCAGTTGCACACCATGTCACATGAGGCAGCTCATCGTATGGCAATTTACGCTGCAAACATAGTTAAAGGATCGAGATCTGATAAGTAACAGTAGAAATCACACTTACCGTGCATGCGAGTACATTCAGTACCGGCCCCACTATGCACAGCCAAAGGTCCGCAAGAGGCTGAAGACAAGCTTGAGGTTCTGCTGCAGGGGGAAAGTACTTGACGCCACGAGCGACATTCCCCTGATGGCCTACCGAGGAGATGACTTGTGAACAGATCTCTGTTGGCTTGCTGTCTGCAAGATTTTTGAGGGGTATATGCGCTACGTCTTCGGAATCAGGGAAGATGACAAGTGCATCGCAGCGAGTATAGTGTGTATTAATGACCACAACCGGGCCGTCTGTAGCAGCTCGCTTCAAGTCTGCTGACGTCCGAGGAAGCAAGAAACCTTCAAATCCTGACAGCTGGCGGGCTTCCGCCAGGAGCTCATCCCACTGTTCCGCCAAACGGCGATGTTGCTGAGCCTGGGACTCTAGGTCCTGCTGAGGTGCTACAGATATACTTTGGACCTGTGAACGTGAGCTGGCTACATTGAGCTGGGAAGCAGTTCTCCTCAGGCGATCTGCTAGATCTGGGTTGGCTTTGGCGAGCTCATCGAACGGTGTTCGGAGCTGAAGTGTCTGACTCCACACAACGGATCGACCTTGCTCCAGCCACTCAATAGCTAGATCATAGAGATTCGAAGACACAGCCCAAGCGGCAGCTTCAGCAGCGAGGTCGCTAATTGAGAGAAGATTGTTGTAACGTTCTTGCATGGTCTGACCGAGCGAAACAAGTCGTGCAAACAGAAAAAATGCTCTCTGATAAGCACTCAGGGGAGAACGACCGAGACGAAGAGAGTGTTTGGCCCACTGTCGAGCACATTGGAGCTGAGGGCTTGGGCTGGTTACAACGAGCTCAGCACCACGTTGGAAGAAGCTGATAGAAGTCTCAAGATCTTCAGTCCTACCGTACTGCTCAAACCGCGTTTGCCATAAGTTTCCGAGGTTGTCAAGATGGCCTGGCTTGTCTGGGTGACCATCTGGAGTGAACTCGACAGCTCGTGATACACATTCGATTGCCTTGTCACTGTCGGTGGGACTTCCGAGTCGCTCAAACCGACTTTGCCACAAGCCTCCCAGGTTGTTTAGACAGCCTGGTTTGTATGGATGATTGTCTGGAGTGAGCTCGACAGCTCGTGACATGCATTCTATCGCCTTGTCATTGTCAGCAGGGTCGCCAAGTTGTTTAAACCGACTGTGCCACGAGACTCCGAGGTTGCTTAGACGGCCTGGTTTGTTTGGGTGATCGTCTGGAGTAAGGTCCACAGCCCGTGACTTGCATTCAATCGCCTTGTCCATGTCGGCAAGATTGCCAAATCGTTTAAATCGATATTGACACACAACTCCCAGGTTGTTCAGACACTCTGGTTTTTCTGGGTGATCATCTGGAGTGAGCTCGACAGCTTTTGAATGGCATTTAATCGCCTGGTCAAGGTCGATGAGACTTCCGAGTCGCTCAGACCGAGTTCTCCACCAGATTCCGAGGTTGCTCAGACAGCTTGGTTTGTCTGGGTGACCATCTGGAATGAGCTGTATAGCTCGCGACGTGCATTTGATTGCCTCGTCAATGTCAGCGAGATTTCCGAGTCGCTTAAACCGACTTGACCACGAGGATCCGAGGCCTTTCAGCAAGTTTGGTTTGAGTGGGTTACTGTCCAGAGTAAGCCCAACAGCCTGTGACTTGCATTCAATCGCCTTTTCTAAGTCGATGAGGTTTCCGAGTCGTTTAAACCGAGCTTGCCACGAGATTCCGAGGTTGTTCAGCCGGCCTGGTTTCTCTGGGTGACCGTCTAGAGTGAGCTCGACAGCTCGTGACTTGCATTTAATAGCCTTGTCCATGTCAGCAATGTTCCCGAGCCGCTCAAACCGCCTGTGCCACGAGTTTCCGAGGTTGGCCAGCCAGTTTGACCTATCTACGTGATTGTCTGGAGCGAGCTCCACAGCCCGTGACATGCATTCAATTGCCTTGTCACTGTCGATGAGATTCCCGAGTCGCTGAAACCGACTTTGCCACGAGACTCCAAGGCCGCTAAGATAACCTGGTTTGTTTGGGTGACTATCTGGGGTGAGCTCAACAGCCCGTGACTTGCATTCAATCGCCTTGTCCATGTCGGTGAGATTTCTGAGTCGCTCAAACCGGCTTTGCCATAAGCCTCCCAGGCTGCTCAGCCTGCTTAGCTTGTTCGGGTGACCGTCTGGAGTGAGCTCCAAGGCTTGTGACATGCATTCGAGTGCCTTGTCAGTGTCAGCGGGATCGCCAAGTTGTTCAAACCGACTGTGCCACGAGACTCCGAGGCTTTTCAGACAGGCTGTTTTAACTGGGTGACCGTCTGGAGTAAGATCTCTAGCTCGTAACTGGCACTCGATCGCTTTGTCAATGTCAGCAAGATTGCCCAATTGATCAAACCGACATTGCCACGAGTTTCCGAGGTTGTGAAGACAGCTTGGTTGGTCTGGGTGATTATCTGGAGCGAGCTCGACAGCTTGTAACAGGCATTTGATCGCTTTGTCACTGTCAGCAAGATTTCCGAGTCGCTTGAACCGAATTCCCCACGAAACTCCGAGGCTGCTCAGATAGCCTGGTTTGTCTTGGTGACCGTCTGGAGTGAGCTCGACAGCTTGTGACTGGCATTTGATTGCCTTGTCAAGGTCAGCGAGATTGCCAAGTTGTTTGAAAAGCCTTTGCCACGAGATTCCAAGGTCACTCAGACGGTCTAGTTGGTCTGGGTGACCCTCTGGAGTGAGTTCAACGGCTCGTTCCAGATATACACATGCGTTCTCTATGTCTGATATATCGCCAGCCTGCTCATATTGACATAACAACAAGAACCCGAGCTTGTGCAGGTGTGTTTGCTTGTCCGAATGATTGTCGGGTGTGTGAAGGACCGCTTCTGTTTCGGTCGTGATCGCTAATGCGCTCTCTTTCTTCGTAGCCCCGCTACAAGGACAAGATTTAGAGGGGTATGATATATGATGCTCATCATAACACGGCACACAACACACCTTGTTGTACTACTCATAGGTTATGTGAAGCAATCTTATGAAGTAGATTGAGAGGAGAAATACCAAGTTGTTGTGTTGTCTCTCACCTGGGTCCGTTATAACTCCTATCTACGCTGCCGAATGTGGTAGCTGCTCATCGATGTGCATATTTTGTCTTGCATCTCCGCGGCCAATCATATAAATGACCTCGCAAAGCGCCTTACCCTGCTCCTGTCAAGTAGACTGTGAAATAGTCATGAACAATAAACTCGTGGCAGGGAGCTGGAGTGTTATCTCGCGGTCTCGCCGATTCCCGTCAGTAATACCGGAAATGGATGATTGATGATCTCTTGCGCATATTGTGGTGAGGGTCTTAGCACACGGTTCCAGCACTTGATAAGCCTACAGTACAGCATCGCAATCACATCGAAAGCTATCTATCGTAGGCCACTCCTTTTTTGGTGTTGCAATGCCAGTTTCGCTCGCTGACTGTCGCAAAGCCACCAAAGAGGAGCGTCAAACCCATCTATTCGATGCGCGTATCTCCCACACATTGGCGGTTAATTTGACAGGCAGGCTACGTAGATGATCATGTGCGATGGACGTTTTCACAAAAGATTAACGCCCAGTCAATGCTCGTTGTAGCGGGTAGCCCGTGAAATCGTGAAGTGCCAATCAATGCTATGCGTTGTTTCTGACTGGAGCAGTGCTCCAACTTGCTTACGGGAACGAGTGATGCCTCCCTCCAAAGGCTTTGTGAAGGCCCTCCCAGCAGTGATCAAACAAGTGATTTGGTCAACGGACGATGTTGACCTAGCGAGAATGTCACACTGCTCCAACCACCATCCACACGGATAAGCATGATTATTCGGTAGATATGTGGTTTAACACTCTATATGCGCTCCGAAAACTTCTTTTGTAATCCTTTTTGTCGGAAGATATATGCTAGAACGTAACCTGCGATGTTCTGACGGGATCCTGAAAACGTGCATTTAGGAGCTTGCAAGTACTGAGCAAATGGAGAGAAAACCACTCACCGGGAGGTAAACGACCGGTGATTGTAACACGCGTCGAGTGAATGCGTGACTACTTAAGCGACCCCCGGTGTCACAGGATGAAACCGACCTGGTTTACCACAAAGCGGTAAATTTGAATTCAGGGTTTTTCCTGACGCTGCGGAGCTGCATGTAGACTAGTAAGCAGGGAGGAAGCCAGTGTGGTGGGCCGGATCACGTGGCACTCGTGGCGACGCGTTTGACTCGTCTTGACCACGACTGCCGTGTCAGCGCCCGACGTTGCGCGCCGCCTTTTCTTCCCACCTACTACTCCCTTCAGCACGCTCAATTGACCTGCTTAGGCAAGCCCTCCCGAGGGCCTGTGAGTCGCACCTGCGGTTCGGGAGATCCAGCCAAGCCGGCCAACGGGGTTCATTAGCTACGGCTTGCCATCCATGATCCGCAACAGTCGGGTTATGGTTCGGATTCTGGACGCCGGTAGCTGAAGTGTGCTGACCAAGCAACCGACGGATTGAGCCGCGGCTATCGGCAAGGCTCGGTTTGTAGTTAGTCAGCGCATATACCGTGTGCACAAGCTGTGCGTCTGGTCACTTCAACCTGTCCTACCTTTCCTCATGTCATGTCTTCGCTAATTCACCAAGCCTCTAGAGTACCATAGGGTTGAATAGGATGTTGTTAGACTACCGAAAAACTAAGAATGGCCGCTCAAGCCCCTATGTTGATAATTGGGAAACTTAAGGCTTCGGCTTCGGCTTCAGCTTCGCTAATACTGCTGTAGGTGCTCACTATAAATCTCCATCTGTGCCCTTGAAGTTCATTGCTCTAGACAAACATAGAAACAAATCCTGGATTGTATCATACGCGGAGGACTCAGGATAAGGTAGTGACGGATCATAGTGAAGCAGGGGGTTAATCGTGAACTATTGTGAGCTAATACAAAATGGTGTTGAGCAATTTGCCACCCTGCGGGCAGGAGTTCCCTCTTGACGCTGGACAGTACGCCAACCTGATCTATGTAATGACACTTCGGGCTGGATAGTCACGAGAACAAAGGGAAGAGGGTGGTATCAGTGCCGGAGTGATCGTATCACTGGGGCCCACTTGTGCTTTAAGACTGTATAAATACTGGTCCTTTTTTTTTTTTTTTTTTTAAATCGATAATTTATTGTCGAATGAAGGCATGGCCTTATGTATCGACATCAGAGTCAGAGAGAGAGAGAAAAGAGAACAGTGGCACAAAACATCGAGAAGAAGGAAACAGTGGTGCCGAGGCTATTACTAACTAGTGAAAAAACTTTGCTCAGAGTCTCGAGTCAATATAAAGAAGAAAAGCTACGCATATAAGGTTACTATCTAAGATGGTCACGGAAACGACCGGTACTATGAATGTAATGAAAGAGAGCCGGGAAAGCGATCTTGTTGAAGAAAAGAAACAAAAGACTGAGGTAATCCCTGCCCTTGGAGGCGAGGATGTCTTGCCTGGGTCGAGCGTACTTCGGACAGCAAAGAATGAAGTGCGCAACGGTTTCAGGCGCGTCCCTACAACCCTCGCAAATCGGCGAGTCCACAGCGTGAATCGTGTGGAGGTGTCGCTGGAGCTGGGTATGCCCTGTGATGAGTCGAAAGAGGAGTGTAGCGTGGGATCTCGGGAGTCGATCGATGGTGGAGAGGAAGAGGCTGGGCTCAATGAATGGGAAATGATCCCGAAGCTTGATGCCTTGTCGGGAGCTTTCCCAGTTGCGCAGCGCAAATTCCCAGTTAGTCTCTTTGAGTATGGTTTTCGCTGTGTGTCTAGTAACGACGGGGCGGTACTTGACAAGGAGTTTCGGGACAAAAACAGGCAGGTACACTTTTCCTCGCGCTGCCGCCTTCGCTTCTAAATCCGCCTCGTGGCTACCCATGACACTGCAATGGCCTGGGCACCAGAGCAGGGAGAGGAGCTGGCAATCCTCCCTATTCTCGATGCGTTTCATTTCAGACCTGATCGCGCGCAGGAGGGTTTTCAGGGCGCCCGTCGCCTCACCCTTGATACAGGCCACTGCTACCTGAGAGTCGCTGTAAATGGTTGCTATCTTGATATCAAGTAGTCTGGACAGAATGCGGGTAGCGCACAAGATGCCGGCGAGCTCCGCTTCTAAGATTGAGCACTGTTCCTTGACACCAAGGCGAGCGCCAGACCTGGCACGTGTGACCCCGTTGACCTTGAGGATCGCGGCGCAGCCTACCCCGTGGTCTCCCCTTGAGCCGTCCGAGAAGATTTGGTTGGGCGACTGGTCTGCTAAGGCACTTCGCAGTGCGTCTGCCCGACTCGGAAAGAGTCCCGGGGAGATCTGGAGATGCGGCAATCTGTTGGCTTTGAAATCCCATCGTTCTATCTCGTAGGGGATGCTCTTGAGGAAACAAAGGATATTCTGGAGGGGGGTCGGGTGGCGCTTGCGACCCTTCATTGCTCTGTCCACTTCCTTCCGTAGGGGGTGCTTGTCAGGGACGGAGAGGAGGGGGATAGCTGCGCGCTGGCAGACCTCGTTCAGGAGATAGTGTACTGGCAGTAGCCCAGCGAACGCGTCTAGATTCTCTGTCGGGGTGGAACGAATGGCCCCGAGGATGGCTCTTGCGGCGACTGCTTGGACCTTGAAAAACTTTTTCGCAAAACCCACTGAGCCTGTGTACCGGGCGAGACCGGACGTAGCTTGGGCGACGACGGGGGTGAACCAGACATCCGCGGTGTACGTGAAACAAGGGACTGCGATGCTGAGGTAGAGGCGGCGCGCGATGCAAGGAGCAGCGCCGTGTGACATCTTCGCTAACCTGCCGAGCTGAGAGGTCCACAACAGGCCCTTTGTGACTGCCTTATTGCACTGTTCCTTGAAGCGGAGACCCTGGTCTAGGATAACACCGAGCAGCGTGTGGGAGGGAACGGCAGGGATGACCTGCTTGTTGACCTTGAGTGCCGGTCTGTCCAGGTCCTTCTTGCGCGAAAAGTGGATTAACGCGGTTTTGTTGAGCTCGAAGGACGAGTTGTGCGATTTAGACCAGGCAAGGGCACCCTTTTTCCTCTTCATCATGTTCAGGAGTCGCTTATTATTTTCCTCTGCACTCTGTCCCCAAACCAGTAGGGTGATGTCGTCTATGTACGCTATGCACAACTCCCCACTCGTGGCCCTGGGAATGCGTACCAGCGGCGAGTTGTAGAAGAGATAGTAAATGACTGAGAGCGGGCAGCCCTGGTCAATACCATTTTCGATTGGGAGCGACTCAGAGACATAGTCGTCAAAAGCGAGACAGGTGGACCTATCTTCCAGTTTTGCTAGGGTCCATTTGACGTAAGCTCGAGGTACGCCCAAGAGGCACATGTTCTTAGCGAGTCGGTCTGGGTCAGCATGTGGGAAGGCCCCCTTGACGTCCAGGAACAGGGCAGAAGCGACCTCTCCTCTCGCCCAAGCGTCCTTGACTTTCTTTACCAGGAGATGGAGGGCGTCAGTGGTGGTGTGACCCGGCTTTCCACCAAAATGATGTGGCAGAATCCATTCGTGGCGGCTGGCTAGAGTGTGGAGGCGCTTGGCGACACAGGAGGACAGGATTTTTCCGACCACATTGAGGAGCGCGATTGGGCAATACGCTTTGGCGACGGTGTAATCCGGTTTCCCGGGTTTTCGCAGGACGGCGGTCTTGGAGTGTTTCCAGGTGGTGGGGTACAGACCCTTCCTAAGTGAAATCCGGAAGATGTCGAGAAGACGGGGAGCAAGGATGTCCGCGCCTGCTATGTAGATCCTGGCCGGTAGACCATCCGGGCCTGGAGCCTTGTCCGGCTTTAGTCCACTTATTGCTTCCAACACATCATCGAGAGTGAGTTCGGGGAGGTCCTGCACAGGGGAGGGCGCTTTGGGGTCGGAGTTTACAGTCGAGCGCGGGGGCGGGGGGAAAAAAGCCTCCAGTAGAACCCGACTCTTTGTGCTATTGTCTTTAGCAGTGTTGTCCGAGCCGTCTTTCTTTTTGTACCGGAGGTTGGGGATTCGAGTTTGCCCACTCGCCACTTGTTCACTTCCAATGTATCTGGCTGCCGTCCACATGGTTTCCTCATCCAGCGAGCTGAGAAAGTCTTCCCAGTGCCTCTGTTTCGCGTCTCTGATGGCCTGGGTGTACCGGTTCCTCGTGACTTTGAAGATTGTATGCACCGGATCCGTGTGAACAAAACGAACCCTGTAAGATTGGCCAGCCAGTTTCCGCACTTCTCTCCTGAATTCTGTTAGCTCCTTTGTCCACCAACGCCTGAGCTTTTGGTCCAACTTAAGCTTCGGGGTGCTAGCTTCTACCGCTCGAAGTATCGCGTCCGCCAAGTCCTCCACTCAGGAGTCGAGTCCAGCCTGCCCGCTGGGGTAGTATTTGGCTTCCAAGTTAAGTAGACTTTGCTCCAGACGCCGCCTGAAGATGTCCTCATCCATAGCCTTGAAGTTCCAGCGGTCTGTCTTGGGGACTCGGGCCGGGAAGACTGAAACTTCGGCGTCTGCAAAAGTGATTTTGCTCGGTGAGAAACCTGCCTGTGGTGAGTCCTCGCTTAGCTCACGGAGCGCTTGGTGAGTACGTGACTTTTTCTCACGGGGCCACTGACTATTCGATTAGCGCTCATAGTGCTCATGAGAACCCCTACGGGCCTCATGAGCCTCACGAGCATTCCTGTATTGGGCTCATGAGGCTCACGAGCGCTTCCATTTGGCTCGTGAGCCTCATGAACCCAAAGTAGGTCGCTCGTTTGGGCTCAACTGCCTGACATACGGGCTTTCGAGTCCCACAAAGCGATTCGATTATCTCAAAATTAAGATGTTATCACGGATAGGTCGTTTGCCTTAACATAGCAACGGCCAAAAAGTATATTATAACATGTAGCTACATAATGTTTATCCAATCGACGATTTGTATCTAATGTTAGTGTAAAGTGTACGGCAATTAACGGACAGCTTAATGGCCTTCAGTTAGCGCAGCACGCGTATTGATTGCTGGCGGAACACTTCGTAAACAACAAAACAGTGACCCCAATGGGAAATATTGACACTTATCGTGTAAGTAGATAAGTAGCACGTCGACGTAGTATGGCGCCGTATCGGCTCACGGCACGTAAAAGTCAAAGAAGTTTGTCAGCAGCTTCGATGCAGCAAGCAATTGTATAGTATATACCCACTAAGAACGAGTAACTTGGTCTTCCAGCGACGCCGCTGTTAGCAAGAGATTTTGAGGTGTATGTTCAGGCGTAAGCAGTGCGGGCGCGGGGGGTTGAATCGCAGGGGGTTAGGATGAGGAGCAGGATCTGGGCACGATAGATACATGCCTGGATCTCCGGGCGCCACACGGTCATGAAGCTGATAATCACTCCAAGATCCAGGCTTCGGATTGATGCGATTGACCAGGATTGGGTGTCGCGATTGAGGTCTGAACGGTCCACGGCGTATCTTTTGCTCTGAAGGTAGCCAAGGTGCGTGTGTTATATCTACGAGGCGTCTGGCCTGCTCCCACAAGCCAACTCCCCCTTTGACTGCTTCATCTTTGCGACCAATCTCAACCGTAGCTCATGCTCGTATATGCAAGCCCGGCCTGGGTACGCTTAAGTTGACCTTGCTCATATATTTGTGCCATGCTAAACTATCGCCGTGTGTACACAACCAATCGGCCATAGTCACGCCATTTTGCACAAAAAAGTACGGCGGAGAGTGAAGATAGTAAGTTAAAATGTTGGCACATAAAATCGACCGAGTTGCACTGATTATTCCAGTGTCTGCTAGCTGTCACAGCTCTCTCAAAGATGAACGATAAAGTAAAGGTATGGGCGACTGATAGCCCAGTGACCAAGAGGATATGAGAGAGAACTATGGATTGACGAGGAGGTCAAGTTCTTGTCTGTAACCTCGAACTTGCCCCTGGTTATATTCATCTAGATGCACAGCCTTGTATATACGTGTACAAAGAACGAGTCATACTAATTTGATATCAGATGTGAAATGAGAAGGATTAGTAAGACTTCTGGAACATTCCGTGATTTCGTAACAGATGACTAAGAGACCCTGATGACAAAGATTAGGTAAGAGATGACACATCCATATAACTGTTCCATAAAAGGTATGTGTCAAAATGAAATATATAAAATCAAGATAATATTCTGGGAAGAGTGTCAAGTCATGACACTACCCCCCGTCTAGACCCGAGGGTCCCTCTGAGCACGTTTGTTTTTGTGATGAAATTTTAACAAAGTGTTCTTCGCGTTAACCAAGCGTTCGTATGGTTCCCATGTATTATCCGCTGGTCCGTACCCTCTCCATTTAATTAAGTACTTGACGACACCTCTAATTTTTTTTGAGTTAAGGACTGTTTCTACTTCAAACTCCTCTTCGCCTTCAGGCGTGATAACAGGAGGAAGAGCCACTGGTTCTCGCTGGTAGGGGTCGTTTTGTTTGAGAAGTATCTTTGAGACATGGAACACGGGATGTACTTTCATCGTATGTGGTAGTTTGAGTTTGAAAGCATGTGTTCCGATTTTCTCTAGCACGTGGAAAGGTCCCAAACGTTTAGCTGCCAGTTTCCTGGAAGGTCTGTCTGTCTGAATATCCCTGGCGTCTATAAACACTTTGTCTCCAATATTGATTTTAACTGGTGTACGGTGTTTGCGGTCATAGAACTCCTTGATTTTCTGGTTGGAGGTTTCTAGGGCGGCACGTAGTTCATCAAAGCTATCTTTGAGCCAATCGGCACGTTCGTCTGCTGCTGGTACATCCTTAGTATCCGTGTCCCCTATTGTAAATTGGGGATGGAAACCGTAGCATGCAAAGAATGGACTTTTGCCTATAGATGCTTGTATACCGTTGTTGTAGGAAAATTCTGCCATAGGAAGAAGAGAGACCCAGTTGTCCTGTCTGTGAGACACGTAATGTCTTAAAAATCCTTCTACTACTTGGTTAGCCCGTTCTGATTGTCCATCAGTCTGGGGACGATATGCAGTTGAGAAGGATGGTTTGATGTCTAGACGTTTGTAAAGTTGCCTCAAGAATTTAGAATTAAAGTTGGGCCCTCGGTCGGAGATAGTTTTCTTAGGCAAGCCGTGAAGTTTCCATACATAGGTAACAAATAAGTTTGTGACATCGATGGCGGAAGCGTTAGATGTGGTAGGGATAAAGTGTACCATTTTGGATAAGCGGTCAACTACTGTTAAGATTGCGTCGAAACCTTCTGATTCTGGAAGTTGAGTTACCAAGTCATATGTAATTTCCTCCCAAGGTCTGAGAGGTAATTCGATGGGGTTGAGTAGTCCTGGAGGTACTTGGTTACTGTGTTTGTTTCGAATACAGGACTCGCAGTGAGAGACATAATCATTCACTGATTTCTTCATAGAAGACCAGATGTATTTCCTGGATATTAGTTCATAAGTCCTAAATTGGCCCGGATGTCCTGCAGCTATGTTATCATGACGGCTTTCCAGTATTTGTTTCCGTAGTTCTTTGTCGTTAGGTACGTAGATCTTGCTTTTGAATCGTAAGAAGCCATCATCCCATTCCCAGTCTTTAACTTTTTCATTATCCCTGAGCGCCATGATGACCTTTGACAAGCGTGGGTCCTCCAGAATCCCATCCTTGATTTGTTGATCTAGATCATGATCAGGCGTTATTGCTGCGATAAATAGATCTGGTGGCAGCAAAACAGAGTTTTCACCCCCCCCTTCAGGACGGTGTTCCTCCTTGCGAGACAGAATGTCAGCCCTCTTGTTTTGGGCGCCCGGTCTATACAAGATTTGGAAGTTAAAGTCGGCTAGGAAGTTTGCCCAGCGTGCCAATCGACCTTGGAGTTCTTTGGTAGTCTGAAAATAGCCCAGGTTCTTGTGATCTGATAAAACTTGGATCGGTAATTCCGTGCCTTCGAGTAAGTGTCGCCATTCTTTGAAACATTTTATTACCGCCAGGAGTTCTTTGTTATAAATGTCATAATTTCTCTCAGCTGGGGATGATGATTTAGATAAGAATGCAATGGGATGCATTTTACCGTCTTCTGAAATTTGAGAAAGTACCCCTCCTACGGCGTAGTCCGACGCGTCCGTCTCCAGATAGAATTGTTTGGCAGGGTCTGGTTGGATTAATAGGGGGGCCGATTTGAGCGCCTGTTTAAGTGCTTCGTAGGCCTCCTGAGCATTCTTGTTCCAATTCCAAACTGTATCCTTTCGGAGTAGATTAAATAGAGCGCGCGCCTTGCCAGAGTAGTTTGGGATGAATTTACGATAAAAGTTGACAAAACCTAGGAACTCCTGTAGTGATTTCACATTGTGTGGGATTTTCCAATCGACCGCTTTGGTAACCTTTTCTTGATCGACTCGGACACCCTCTGGAGATACAATTAAGCCCAAGTAGTCGATTTCCGTTACGTCAAAGAAACACTTCTCAAGGTTACAATATAAGTTGTGTTTCTTTAGACGAGATAAGACTTCTTTAACGTGGGCAGGGTGGTCCTTTGGGTCCTTGGAGAAGATTAAAATATCATCAAGGTATACGATTACGAAGACATCCAGGATATCGCGAAGGATGTCGTTCATAAAGTGTTGGAAGGTGGCTGGGGCGTTTGTGAGACCAAAAGGCATGACCAAATATTCGAATAAACCGTATTTTGTTTTAAAAGCCGTTTTCCATTCGTCGCCTTCGCGAATGCGTACTAGATTGTATCCCCACTTAAGGTCTAACTTTGTGAAGATTTTCGCACCGCGGAGTTTTTCAATGAGGTCGTTTGTTCGTGGAAGCGGGTAAACGTTCTTGACAGTCATATCATTAAGTCGTCTATAGTCGATGCACATCCGTAACTTTCCATTTTTCTTTTTGACGAATATGACTGGAGAAGCCATAGGTGATTTCGAGGGACGAATTAAGCCATGTTCTAGTTGCCTTTGTATCGTAGACCTCATTTCTTCATCTTCCTTAACCCCAACGCTATAGATGGGGCCATGTCTGGGCCGAGCGTCCGGTTTGAGGTCGATTTGGATATCATAAGGGCGATGAGGGGGAAGAGGACTTGTTTCTTCTTCTGCAAACACCTTCAAAAAGCTTTGGTAGTTGGGAGGCAGTTCGGTGGTAGCAGCTAGTTCAATTTCAGGAGTATGGCCTGAAAAGATGGTATGCGCTGTGTGTAAGCAGTTTTTTGCGCAAAATTCAGAGTTAAAGGACACGCTTTTGTCCTTAAAGTTGATCGTAGGGTTATGCACACTTAGCCAGGACATACCCAGCACTAAGTCATGCTTGCCAACGTCAACGACGTAGGCACTGAGGACCTCGTTATGTCCAAAGATTTCAAGATTGAGGGCACAGTACTCGGTTACTTGCCCTGAGGCAATGTCGCGACCATCGATGACGCGGAGTTTTCTAGGTGTTTTTAGTTTTTTTGTGGGTATTTTGAATTCGTCGACAAGGCGTCGGTTGATAAACGTAGAAGTGGCGCCAGAATCTAACATTGCCCAGCCATGGAATCCTTTCATGGTATATGTGGTTTTTTGATCAGGAGTTGTTTCAAGGGGATGCGCGCGGAAGTAGAGTAAAAGTTGAGATATATTTCCTAAACTCATACATTCCAAGTTGTCTATAGTATTGTTGTTACACGCATTCACTTTCTTCAAGATTTCGCCTAAGACAGATCTCCTGTTTCTGTTTAGGCGTCCTCTTTTTCCGACTCCTCTTCTTCAGATTCCACTTTTTCTACACTAGCCTCATATCCTGACATGGGGCGACTTGGGCAATCCTTTGCCATGTGTCCTTTGCCTTGACACCTATTGCATATCATCACCGACTTTCCTTTCCCTGCGCTGTCCACGTCCATTGGTCCAGGGCCCTTGGTATCACTCGGCGTACTTGGTGCTGGCCGAGTGTCCTTTTTCAAGGAGTCAAACGTCATTTTTACTTCGCTATCTTGGCCATCCCATTTGACCCAAGGGGCATTAAAACCTTTGGCGTTTTTGGCGATCTTGGTAACCTTGCCACGAGTTGCGCGACCATCGGTTCCAATTGTAAAGACACGGTCACCCTTGGATAAAAGTGCTTTAGTAGTCGTTGCCTGGGTGGTGGTGGTGGTAGTAGTACGAGCCGTAGTCGTAGGCGCAGGGGAGGAGGTATGTTTTGGTTTTTCAATCTTAGCGAACTGTTGAATATGCTTGTCAATGAGCAGGGCTCGCTCAGCAACTTGGTTGAAAGTGGTGGTGCCGGCCGGGTCAAAGCTTTGTGCTAACATGCTATGTTTGACCTCCATAGAGAGGTGATCATAGAACATGTCACGTAGGGTGATATCATTATACCCCAGATAGGCCGATAGGCGTTGAAATTCGGTAAGGTAGTCTTGCACTGTCCCTTTCTGGCGCAATTTCTTGAGTTCTTGCCGGTGGTCATCTCCTTCATTGAGTTGACCGTATCGCGCATTTATTTCACGCCAGAATAGTGTGGTGTCGTGTAGCCAGAGTACAACCTGGTTACCAAGCATATCTACCTCCAAGTAGGATTGGACCCATTGGCGAGCTGAACCTGACAAGTAGGAAATAATAAACGCAATCTTGGCGTCTTCTCCATGGTTTGGCATATTCGTATCCATGTAGAGACGACAAGACGTCATAAATTTGCGGAGTTCTTCTCGTTTAGAACCGTCAAATTTGTCGGGTTTAGCCATTTTAACTTGTCCGACTGGGCCAGCTGGGGGTGGTTGGGGCGGTTGTTGCTGTCCGCCTTGTTGACCTCCTCCTTGCTGGCCTCCCGGCTGTTGTCCTCCTCCTTGAAGAGGGGGAAGGTTCTGGTTGGTGATTATTGTGTTTACGAGGGCTTCGATGCCCACAACGCGGTTAAAAGTGTTTGTAACATCAATACCCGCCAGACCGAGTTGTTCATCAAAGTGTGTTCGGTCGTTCGTCATTTGGGTTTCCAAGTCTTGTATTTCAGTCCGCGCTACAGCCAAATTGCCTCTAATATCGTCTACTGCCAATACTACATTTGTCATAGCGTTACATAGCCATGTGATCTGTTCCCCCATTGTCATATCTCCGAAATTGGGAGGAGGAGGGGCCGCCATCGTCTTCTCTTTTCCTTTTTAATGTGTTGAAGTAAGATGGAGCTGCAACTTCTTCCTCTTTGTACTCTGGTGGTTCTTCGGTATACAGGTGTTCCCAAGCTTGATACCACAATAATCTTGCTAGGTTAGTTGCCCGTTTTTTGTAAAGGCTCGTATATGTATCGGGTATGTCGATCAAATATAAACCAATATTTCCGTTTGCTTTGATTGACCAGCCGATATGAGGTAGTATAGCAGGATCGAGTTGAGAGGCTTGTGGGTTAGGGTACCGAAGGGCTGGAAGAGGTCTGGATCGAGGTAAGGGAGCCGTAGCCAAAGGCTCGGCGCGGGCGTTCAATGGTAACACTAAAAAGAAGATTGGTTTTTTTGATGATAAGAGGAGATATTGATGACAGACTGTTTAAAGGCGGCTACGATATTCGTAGAAGGTTTCGCGAATGTAATATGCGTTCGGTTTAGGACAATAAGGGCACTTGATAGTGTTGGACCCGTCGTTGGCCCTAAGGCAGATGTTACAACTGGGAGACCCGGGAGGTGTGACGTAGCACTGTTGTGCCCAGTTGCGCAGTTGTTGGGGTTTGACGGGGATGTATTGGATAGTTGATTCACAAGGTCCGCCCTTACGAACTTCTTGTGCGGAGTAGGTTTTCCAGCAACGTACGTCTGGGTGGAACCAGTTGCAATAGCAACAGCGTTGGTACTCTTGTAGAGCCAGGATAATCGTGCGTTCACCCTAAAGGGTTACTCGATCAATAGTTAACCGTTCTTAAACGCTAAACCTTTGCGTCTACAACTAGCGTTGGATAGTAACTGCCGGCTTATAGCAATAAGCGTCCGGTGTAATCTCTACAAGCGGT
>WSTJ01000766.1:0-18453 GCA_019623705.1 Ceratobasidium sp. 428
CCATAATCACCGAGATTCGTTCCTGTATTTAATTGCTTTCAACCGAGGAAGCAGCGCAATTTACTGTCTAAGTTAATCACGTCCTTTTATATCTGTACATCTGTGACTAAGCCATGTGGTGGAGTATTTGTGGATCATCTAAGCGCTGAGCGTTTAGCTCAGCTGGTTCCTGCCTTCTACGTCCATCACCCGAGAAACAAACGTATTTGTACTAATCCCCGAAGATTCGACTTCTTACCGCCGTCGGGCCGTACTTAATTCAAAGAAGCTGAATCTTGCGCCATGTTTTTCCAAATGGAGTCTACAGAAGTTCTTGGTGTTAACCTAGTAATCTCAGCGTCAGGCGGTCTTAAGGTCGATTTTCAATGTCGTTGGGGCCTCCGCAGCCTTCTAGGACTCTTGAATTCTGCTCCGCGTCTACGTTAGAATGCTGTTATCTTCGCTGTGTCGTGTATTCTTTGGGGCTCTTCTGGGCAACCTGATCGCTAGCGCGTATGGTCTTGGTCCTGGTCAAACTAACTCGACTTATCCTTTGCCGATACTGCTAACCGGCTCCGCTGTGTACACGCATGATCCTAGTATCATCTACAATGAGAAATCTGGGTATTACTACGTATTCAGTACGCATGGTGGTGTTGCTCGGAGTAAAGCTCTCAAAGGGTGAGTTAGATTATACAGTGTGTGAAAGATGGGCCACGAGCTAAAATACTATAGGCCATGGGTAGAAATTGGGTCATACCTGCCTACAGGGTGCTCAATTGTTTCTTCGGTACGTTAAATTCATGGAATATGTTTGTGGGGTACTTCTGTTCATTATGCTCTTGGGAAGAACGCTGGACATTGCGGTAAGTTGTCGGCCTGGTAGTTGAGGAACCCGTCTAGAAAACTTGGTTCTTTATAGACACTTGGGCTCCGGACGTGATCAACATCAATGGTGATACGCTAGCTTGGCAATCTAGGGGCTTTAACTGACCAATATTGCGCTAGGGACGTACTTTGTATATTACTCCATCTCTCAGTTTGGTACCCAGAATAGCGTTATTGGTGTTGCTACCAGCAAGACTATGGAATACGGTGTGTTGGTGTTTAGGCAGTCTATTGATGTACTAGCCTGAGCGCACGTTTCTAGGTTCTTGGACTGATCACGGAGCTGTCTTTTCGTCCAAGCCGGGTGATAACTATAACGCGATTGACGCAAACGTGATTCAGGCCGGTGGGAGGCTATTGTTTACATTTGGTAAGCTCTTATCTTCGGTGCGCGGCGTCGAGCTTACCCGAGTGGTTAGGATCTTACTGGGCCGACATATTCCAATTTGAGCTTGCACCTTCTGGATTAGCTCCGTTATCGCCTTCGGCACCTCAACTGACGCACCTTGTTCTAAACCAAACCTCCCCTCAATCAGCTGAAGGTGGATTTATATACAAGCCCAAGCAGTCAGGTGTGTGTACTGTTTCTCTCACTTTCTATGAGTACTGAGGCGTTTTCCAGCGTATCACTACCTATTCTACTCATCTGGAGGATGCTGCGCGTTTGATCCTGCTGCTCTTCCCGCACCTGGAGACGAATACAAGGTCTATGTGGGTCGCAGCAAAAGCGCCACTGGCCCTTTCGTAGATGCCACTGGGAAACCGTTGACTGAAACGGGTGGCACGCTTGTTCTGGCAAGTCACGGCAACATCTATGCGCCTGGCGGCAACTCTGTGTTCTGGTACGAGATCTATGTGTTTGCTAAGGGCTGTACCAACGCCTCAATTTCACAGGGATCCTAAGTCAAAGAGGGACGTGATTGCTTATCACTATCGACCGCGTGATAATATTCAGGGAGATGCGAACTCCATGCTAGGTCTCAATTACTTGGATTTCTCTTCGGTAAGCGCTTTTTTGCTCTACTGTAACTGTTTCAAACACACTATTACGCAGGGGTGGCCTATTCTTGTTACATGAAGCGTAGCTTCTCGAGCTAAATGGCGTCAATAAAACGCACAGGGTGAAAATCCATTAACTTGCACTCGCTGTCTCGCTAGTGAAGCAAATCCTCACGAAACGAGCTCATTGCTCTGGTCGGTTGTGTAGATTGGGCATATAAAATAAGAAGGGTATCAACTGTCGAAGTATAGCTGGGTGATTATATCGCCTAAGGAGTATGGCTTGGGTTTGGGGTCACATGGTACGAGTGACCTATGTTTCAGAAAACCCCTAAATTGTAGACTGCGGTCAACCAAACTCGGGTTTGAGTGCGACCCAGGGGCCAGCTTGTGCTCTTATCTTGCGTTTCGCTTGTGATGGGTACTGCTCTGACGCTATTGACATTGCATTTAATAGTGCTCCAATCAGATGGATTGAAATGGTGCCTGAGTGTTCTCCAAACTTATCAACTGTGCGCCTCGGTTCCTTGCTGTGATCACCTTGCAAGATTGTGCGAGACGACGGCCAGCTAGGACCGATCGCTTCCCATCATCGACTTTCTGCGTGGGGCTGCACCGCTTAAACCTTCGTGGGCAAACGTGCATCGGCATAAACTCCACTTGGGCATAAGTATATATAGTACACTGGTCTTCGACTCTTGGCGGACCCAGTTCTGTCGACATGAGCAACCCAGCACCAGCACCACCGGTTTATTCTGCATCTAATACGTCAAATAACACATATGAAGCCCCTCCAGCCTTTGAACCTGGTTCATCCGCACCTCTGGTCCCTCTAGACACAAAGCCTCCTCTGGACACTACGGATCACGATGTTACAACCTCAGGGATACCCCAGCGAGTCCGTGCGCCTTCCACTTCGAACCTGCCCCCACCACAATCGTTTACTATTGGGTCCAAGATCATTGGCGCGTTTGAGCTTGTCACTATTCCGGAGATCCGCGCCCATCTGACCTTCCTTGGCGCGTTTGCCCGACTCAAATCTTCCGTCAAGTCGCAGAAGGGGCCCGACGTACGCGGATCAGTCGATGAGCTATGGGCAATTTATGTTGCCCGGGCTGTTGATCGGTTTGCACGTTGGGTTGACAAAAGACTAGATGAAGTTGGGCATACATCGCGAGATCTGACCGAGGAAGAAGCGCCGCCGTTGGATGTATTAATGGCCTGGCACACGTATATGCTGAACCCAAGGGTATACTTCGAGGATGGGGCGAGGGGGAAGTCGAAACTATTGTATATACGGTAAGCATAAGTTCTTTATTTTTGTAGACGCCGGGTATTGACTAGTTTATGTCTTGCAGCGCCTTCCCCCTGCATCTTGTCAAGCAAATTTTTGACACTGATACACTTCTACCTCTCGACCCTTCTGCTGAGCGCCAGCGCCGATTTGAATCTGCGACGGGTCAGCCCTGGACTGCACCGCTAAATACCACCTTATCCGATACGACAATGGTACCGTGCCCACGATGCGAGGAGAAAACCCTCACCGAGGTATGTTGGGTGACAAATGAGGACACGGGATTTGCGCAACATGAATTCAAAGCGCGATGCCATGTGTGCATGGGTGTATTTGACCGGAACGTGGGTATAAATAGGGAAGATATCCTTGGACGCTGACTGATAATTTCGGGCGCAGGCGATGATGGTTCGTGCCCTTTGTGATGATATAATCAAGGTACGAATCAGCCTAGAAAGTCCACCAGATGCTCCGAAGACCGTCATCTCGTAAGTGTTTGGATCTGCATGATAGAAAGTCGGTCCTTATAGCATGTATGTAGCGGTACCCTCCTCAACTGGAAGACTGGCCAACCCGAACCGAAAACTGCACTGCGTAATAATGCGATCCTGCTCAAGGTCGTCCTTTTTTGTTCTAACCTGCCGTTGGCTTATATCTGTGGTTTCAGACTTTTCTCAGCCCTGCTCTGACGAAGTTCACTCGCGGGGACTGGCTTGCAGGATCATTCGACTACTCCATACAAAAGGTGGAAACTGGGCTCAAAGGAGGCCTGGCGAGCCGTGGTGGTCAGCAGCAGTGGGTCGAACGTCGTTGATCCCTAATACACAGTTCTGATTGTTTTGTTTTATAAAGAGTTACTCGAATCCTCAGCTACTATCGATCTCCCAACTACCCGTTCTCGATTGAATTATGCGGAGCTGTCAGTGATCTCCAGTGTTCGACGGGCTGTGCTTTAACTGCGTATTCATGCTCTCATAGATTCTCCGCCAAGGCTCATTCATCGACAAGATGATCAACTTGGGCTGGGCCGAACCGCGAACGTTTGATGATGAACCTTCAATACTCGTACGATGTATTGCGCGATACAACGCATGGTTGGATGTCATGACCCAACTCACGAAGCAAATGCTCGTGCCTACTCTAGTGAATGTTTTTCTGTACCTATTAGCGCAAAGTTGCTGACACATGTTTTTCTAGGATATAGTACGTTTTACCTGCATCATCAGATATGTCTTGTACTGATCTTATTCATAGGACCTGGCTTGGCATACCCACCAGCTCAAACAAGAGGCATACAGGTATATATTCTATGATACTAAGCTCTGTTGACTGAAGTACAGTCCCTAGGACTCAAACCCTTTCTTTGCTTGGACGGTTCGTGGACCACGACGATAAAATCGAGGATAACAAACTGTCAGATGCGTATGACCAGACGGCGAAGTACTGGGAGGTAAGCAAAATAATTTTGAGCTCTCACTTTGAGTAAATCCCTACCCTATATGCAGCAACGGTGGGGAGTACCATATCACGTGTGCGGGTGCATACACCCACCTCCCCGCAAATCGATCGATCCAGTAGCTACACTGTCCAAGATCTTCCGTGGCAAGAACAAAGCCCCGCAAGAGTTTACGAATCCTCAGCCACCGCTAGTGTCAACGTACGACTGTGACGCACCAAATACTCACCCTTCAGAGCACAACGCTGTACTGGTAGTTGGCCAGCCATTGACCGAGTCTCGTCGGCTTGCACGCGTGCAGGAGCACTCCAAATGGGATAAGCAGATGCGAGCGGCCGTAGCTAAAGGCAAGGTACCTGAGGATGGATGGGAGACTATGCACGTGCGGCGAGCAGAAGGCCATGAACAGGGATTCATGCGACCTTTCCCCGACCCGAATCTGTGAGTACATTATTACAATAGCTAGTAGGTTGAAGCAGCTTAGCCATTCTGTAGGATGCCTGTGCTACCGTTTGGCGCCGAAACATGTGCAGCGCACGACGGAGGCGTGCTGTACGGTCATCAACTCGCTCAGTCACCTCGGGATGGCAAGTACTCTGCCGGCGTCTGTGCAGCAGGGATGGGATACTATGGTATCCTTCCGTTTGGAGGCTTTTATATTGGGCCGATGGGTGCGTGCGCTGGGGCTGGAGCAGGAGCTTGCGCGGGTGGTGGTGGAGGGTGTGGCGGAGTGAGTGATTGAATTAGCGATGCTAGTGTAATGTTCTAACATCGTCTGCTTGTGCTCTAGGGAGGGTGTGGCGGAGGGGTGAGTATTTTACTATGTAGATTGATACGTCACTAACCCAACGAAATGTCTAGGGATGTGGCGGTGGCTGTAGGTAGACTAGCTGCAGACACTACAGTTACTAACTTTTTGCATTGTAGAATGATAGCTGAGCTCAAGGATCTCTTCCAGGCGTTGATATATGATGTAATGATTTAACGAAACCAATGAGTCATGACAATTAAGTACCATTGAGCAAGTGACACTTACAATGTTAATATCAAAGGATTTGGTACCGTTTGCGTGGATGGGGATGCGGCTCGAGTCTTACATCGTTGCGCGTACACTAACTGAAAGGAAAATACTGAGTGTTGAGATCGAATCGGAGCGTCAACAATACGCTTTTGTAAAGTCATATAGCCAGTGTCTCCGAACTGATGGCTTTGTCTGGCTATATGGTGTTTGTTTGACGAGACAATTGAAACACCTAGACATCTTATGGAGCCATCAATTGCTAGCTTTTGCGTTTCTGCTCGTAAGTTTGCACTGTGATAAACATTGTAATTATGATTGGCTTATATGTATAAATATAAACTGTTGTACCAATAGCAATAGACCAACACATTCTAAACGGTTAGAGTCTTACTATACATAGGTCGAGTCGTGATCAAATAACAACCGGCAGGGCGGCTTGCCTTGACTGGACATAATCACTCCACAGGATAGGTTGACCGTTAGCTGCAGCCCCGTGCCAAAGGTGATCCAGCACAGGCAAAAAATCTGAACTTTTGAGGATCATTGGGCCCCTATCAAATTCGCCTCCAAGTCTCTCTCGGGCTATGGTGCGTTGTTTCTCATCCCGCGCGCACGCACCGGCCTGAACGGAAAGAGAAATTTGAGGTCGATCGATGTACGCAAATGAGATGGAACACTCACTATGAGGAATTGAGCAACGAGATGAGTGTTGATCACCGGCGCTTCGGAGGGCTTGATGGTACTTGCGAGTTGGAAGATCTGTTGCACCGATGCTTGAACGCGAACATCATCGCTCGCAATTTTGCAGACCGCCTGCTCTCAACGCATTGAAGATAAACCTTAGACGCACACGATTTTGAAGTCTTACCATATATAGGTAGATCAGTAAGGTATGACGCCAGCTCTCTTGAACTGCCAGTCGGGCGATTGTTCTCCATGACTCCCCATCTGAAGCAGATAGCGCCGGTTTCCACGACATAAGATTTTGCTCGACAAGCTTCCAATTGAGATGTTTTCCGGCTCCACCGCGGTGGAAATGTGTGTTGATGTCTGCAAGCGCCATCTGAAACTCAGGGGGACAACCATAGATCCAGAATTGGACGGGGTGGGAGTGCGCCCTAAACGGTTGAACAGATGTATCGTAGTCAACCGCTTGAGGAACAGCATATAGCATGGAGCACAGCGAATCTAGGAGAGCGAAGTATGCAAGTTCACACCGTCCAGAAGCAAAAAGGTGCGCCAGCGAAACTGATACCGATTTCGAAGGAGTCGGCTGCCGTGCTGTCTCTGCCAAAGCTATCTGAAGGAAGACCGGGGAAAAATCTAGCAACAGGCGGTATACGCTTGTACCATTGGAGAGCCTAAACCTGATAAAAGCGAGCTTCTCATTAAGAGTGAGGAAGAAACGATTATAGGTTTGGAATGAAACATACCTCGAGCATGCCAGAGCGACGATTTTGAGATTCCACAAAGGTGAGATTCCAATCTGGGGCCAGACGCAATTCCTTGTCTAGTTGGTCAAGCCAATTTTTATAAAAAGAAAGGCTTTCTGTACTGGTGCCGCTCGCGAGACACCGAATCACTTTGCACCCAATGAACATTATCAAACGCTTGGTATGGCATGTATACAGTCGTTGACTTAGCGACTCGCGAATACGTGCAATTTGCTGAGATAGTGGTTTGAAACAAGCATATTTGACCATTTGGTCATCTGATCAAGAACACTTAGCCAGAGTAGACACGGGGACGAATGCGTTCGAATACCAGGCGTACTCACGTGTTGACAGTGCAAAGTCAATCATCTCCCGCGTATTGTGGGGGCTCATAGACAATATACGTGGATAAGCCTGAACCACAGCAGGGGACAAGAGCGGAGGTAGCGCTTGGTCGAAACGATCGCCAAAAGGTATCCTAGATTGGGGAGATACTCTATTGGAAACATCACCATGCTCGATAGAATAAGCCCGAGATAAAAGTTGGGTTTGCGAAGAGTTTAGCGACCCAGTGTCATGAGTGTGTACAGTGCTTGGACCAATGGCGTTACTCTGCCTGAGATCTATGGAGGAGCCTAAGTTGGACGGATGCAAAGAAGCTGATGAAGTATAGTCCCAATCACTAGAAGCGGCAAGCGACATAGGAAAGTATCCAGGATCAGGGAGCCGCGGATTCAGTTGTTCCATTGAGGAACCTGGGAGTGCAGAAGCTTGCACGCTACCAGCGTCGCTGATAGCTACATTCGTTTTCTCCAGGCGTAGGCTCGAGGGTTGGGAATCAAGGTGTTCGTACCCCAAACATACAAACCCGCCTATCACACACCTCTCGCAAACTGGCCGTGTCTTGTCACATTTTTTACGTCTATCTAAGAGGTTTAATGCAGCGAGCTATACACACACAAGCCTGATACTGACCTACGTTTGCAGGTTAAGCAGCTAGATCCAGCCGGACCAGGACGGCTAGGATTTCTCTTCATCGCATGAAGAGCGGTGCCCGGAGTCGACAACGGCAAACTCGGTCGAAAAGCCAGGTATACGAGATCTCGAGGCGTACCCGAAAAACTGAGGCGGGTGTCTATATGAAAGTGTGGTAGTTGGCGGTGGTTGGCAGTCTGAGGTCGTGGCTTACATCAGTGCTGACTCAATTTTCTGGTGTCTGGTTGCATGTTATGCCGTGTTTGGGTGCATCGTAAGTCTGAGCTGACATCAGCATTACCCTCACACCGGACAAGAGCGATAACTGGATTACAATCCCCATTCTGCAAAGTATTCTTCGTATAAATTCGTTCGCAGATGCTTAAGGCCTGATCAAGTATTGAGACGCGAAACCGAAGTAGCCCTCAATTGAACGGCACATGCCTCACAGATTTTAAATCTCTACACAACCAATTTTAGCAGCGAGAGCCTACGCATACAATGACAGAAGATTATAGAGTTTTCAACGTCTCATTGGGCGATTAGGAAGCAGCTGAGGTGCAATAATGTGCTCGACAACCTTGTAGTTTGCAGGAGGGCGACTTCAACCTGTACACTAAGGTTCAAATGCCTAGCGTAGATCGCATGCCGAAGTCTTCATGACTTGTATAGCGACGGTACGAACGCTTGAGTGCCAACGACTACAAGGTACTTGTAGAATGCTCACCGACAGCTAGAAGTTGCCCATGCGTGACGCAAACCTAGTGTCATCCTAACACACGTACAGTGCTTTTCACGCGCGCACCGTGTGGCATGTCCTCGTTTACGGTATATCATACGAGGTATACTTGAACCATTAACTCCAACCATCTGGCAGAGTTCAAGCGGTTTTTTCAGCATGTATGCGCGTTAGACTCACGAGACTCAAATACACGAAATCGAATGATGATTAACACAACTCAAGAAAACATTGCAGGAGAAGCCAATATAGTAAGCATCATGCATGTTACGCAGTCCTTTATTCATCGTCTATTCAGACCACCTTGTTCAGTTCGTGTAAGGCGCACCAATAGCCGGCATGGTCTCCACCCCCACGTATGGTCCACTTATGCCAGCCGCCAAAGCCGCCTGCAGCACGCTCCAGATCGACCCAGAGTTGAGCCCCGAGCCCCAGTTGCCTTCACTCCAGTTGTCCTCTGAAGCGTGGATGAATGAATAGTGGGCGTCAACCGTGGTGGTGGAGCTATTGGACTGGTTCGAGTACATCGCATCGGGCGACTGCTGGTCGGCCGGATACGAGTGCTCGTTAAAGCACACTTGACCATGAAGCAGCTGCGAAGATCTCGTCGTCCGTTCGGCGCCGTCAACAGGGCCGGCCATGTGCTCCGCTGGTGTGTGGAGCGTCTCGCCGAAATGTTGGGCGCCCGAGTCAATCGGAGCCGGGCTAGGGCTTGACTCGAGCACAGAGGGTAGCAAAGCGGGGCTATCGTCCATCGCCAAGCTCGGAGTGCTCGTAAGAGACGAGAGGTCAGCGACGCCACTTAAGTCGGTAGAAGGCGAGGCGCTCTGGGAGGCAGTAGGCTCGATCGTCAAGACGAAAGGCGTTTTCGAAGCCAGCGAGCGGGAGTACGCCTCGATGTAAGAGTTATACTCGAGCACGCTCTGGAAGATAGGAGCATACGGCCTGCCGTGCTGATCGGACGCGACAGGTACCGGAGGGTTGGTGAAGTCGAGCAGAACGATGTCCCCAGGGCGAGGTCCGCTTGAGCAAAGGGTCAACGGATAAGTAAGCTAGAGGTCACGGAAAGCTCGTACCCTAACGCGATGAGTCTGCCGACGATCTCGGACGGGATGTCGCGTCGGATCTCTTCGGCGACCCAGAGTGCTACGTGCTCGGAGGGCTGAAAGATCGACTTGA
The DNA here is from genome assembly GCA_019623705.1 of Ceratobasidium sp. 428. NCBI lineage: Eukaryota > Fungi > Basidiomycota > Agaricomycetes > Cantharellales > Ceratobasidiaceae > Ceratobasidium > Ceratobasidium sp. 428. The sequence continues at coordinate 9,964 of WSTJ01000766.1, forward strand.
CGGGGCTGGACGAGGTCGAGTCGGTATAGGTCAGGAGCGAGAGCAACGGACTACAGTGCTCACCGTCTGGGATTTCCGCCTTGAGTCATCGGTCCTATATGGACTAGGAGGTTTCGTAGCCACTGCTCGACGCCATGAGTCGAGACACCCGGTGCTCTGAGACTGGGCCGAAGGCTGCGTGGAGGCAGGAGTCCGAGCGCTGTGAAGGGCCAAGATCGGTACGGACGCCGAGTCTGGAGCTGGAGCTGGAGCCGGAGCCGGAGCGCGCCTCTGGTAAGGGTGTGACCCGCGTGCACGCGTCGTAGTACTTTCCGACGGGGTAGAGTCGCTTCGATCGAGACCTCGAGCGGCATGTCGAGGCTTCCTGTTGGCTGGACGAGCGGCGCGACTAGCATCATGAGGCAAAGATTAGACGACGTGTTAGAGGGAGGGGCATATATTACTTGCCTGGCACCACGCGCAAGTGGCTCGGCGTTTTTGTCTTTAGCCCGCAAGGTAGGTAGTGTCTCGCGTTGATCAGTGGTCATCTCAGCGTTGAAACTCATGGCTGGCTCGGTCTATTGATTGCTATGTAAGTCGAATAAACACCTTGGTGTGAAAGGTCGATCGTACACTGGAGGGTGTGTTGGGGCAGGAGTGATTGTCCGGATGTCTCAGGTAGGGCAACGAAACGCCGAGATATAGCACTCGGGTTGGGCTACGGCTAGAGCGGTTAGAGATCGGCTAATACGAGGCTTAGATATAGCCAGGTGTGAGCGCAAAGAAAGCAACCGACAGAGCGAGGAGGGAAGGAGTGGTGGTTGAGAGCTGAAGATAGTAGGCGCTTGAGAACTCGGGTTTTATCCAGGAAAGGAAAGTCTGAAAGCCTCAGAAGCATAGCCGCGCACTGGACTAGGTGACAAAGGCAGAAGTGAGTCAACCAACGACAGTTGGACCATACCCATATCAGGTTCGCAGGGATCGAGACTATCACAAATCCTCAGACCGATCCGAACGCTTTGCACCGTCCCTACGTGAATGCATTCTGAGCCCGCTCTCATATGGAAAGAAATGGATTCAAGGAGGCGAGAGATATGATAAGAGCATCTGGGTTTTGCTTTTTTTTGCTACGGGGAGGAGGCAGATCGCAAGGCGCCTAATGGGGAGCAGCGCGGCGCTTCGGTCGACGGCGCTTACCGAGTAGCTCACTAAGGTGAATTGCTAGTTGGTGATAAACTTACAGTAGGGCATAAAGCCGCATGTATCATACCTTGCACGAATATAAGGACAAAAAATTCTTACTTACGTTCTCAGCGACACCGTTGAACGGACGCGCGCGTGATACTACTTGCGTCTAGGCGCTGAAATCTTGCAGATATTTGGTGGAGCTAAACAACTAGCACTCGCCCGGGTAAAACAAGTAGCCTTAGCCTTAGGCAAAGTCGTCAAATCATATATGTAATGCAGTGCGTCACACGTACATGAAATGGAATAGTAATTATTCAGAAGCCTTAGCTGGACCGTCGGCACCATGCACGCGAAGCGCCCCTTCTTCATACAACTTGAATACGATGTGTCGATCTAAGCACATTTGTAACTATAGCGTATATATGGATTACTTGAAGACAAAGTTCCACTACAACAGAGCTAAGCGAGTAACCTGATTTAGATCGTACAGGAACATGCTCCTCATATAGAAACTGGGAGTGCCGTTCGTCTTGAATGAGCGTAGTCGCTCCATCGAATAGGCTGGCCGTTTACAGCGGCACCGTGCCAAAGATGATCGAGTACTGGCAAGAAGTCTAAACCCTGGATGACCCACAGGCCATTGTCAACTTTATCCTCGAGTCTTTGCCGGGCAATGGCGCGCTGCTTCTCGCTGCGTGTACACGCACCGGCCTAAACAATAAGATAACCAGAGTTCAATCAAACAATTCATAGCACACGGAAAAACCGACTACTCACCACTAGATACTGAGCAAAAACATGCTTATTGACTAGGGATCCTTCAAAGCGCCTGACAATACTTGTGAGCTGAAACACCTGCCGCACAGCTGATTGAACGCGAAGATCGTCTGTTGTTGCACCACATGCTGCCTAAACACCTTAGCATGAAGTTCAAACAGACCAGTGGAATAATACAACGTTAGCTCACCATGTATAGGTATATCAGCAAAGTGTAACGCCAGCTCTCCTCAATCGCTAAACAAGCAATAGTTCTCCATGATTCACCATCTTCCGAGATATGTATCACAGGTTGCCACGACTTAAGACGCTGTTCAATAGATTGCCAGTCAAACTTATTTCCAGCTTGGTTCTGATGAACAAGTGAATTGATTTCTGCGAGTATTATTTGAAGTGTGGCGGGGCAACCATGCACCCGTCCAAGATGAACATCGTCATCTAACTTCGTAACGGACGTGTCGTAGCCCACTACTTGAGGAAGAGCATAGAGCATAGAGCACAGTGAGTCTAATATAAAGAAATGAGCAAGCTCGTGTCGCGGGGATTTGAGGATATCAACTACTGAGACTAGGCTAGGAAATCCAGGTGTTGATCGCCATGCTCCTTCTGTGAGAGCTATCTCTAGGAAAACTGGTGCCGATTCTCTGAGCAACTCATATAGGTTTGCGCTCCCAACGAGTCTCAGTTTAAGAAAATTGACCTATACTTCGATCTATGAGTGTGTACAAACGTACTTTTAGCGTTACACACCTCCAACCTGCCAGAAAGTCGGTCCTGTGAACCAATAGAAATAGTTCTATCTTCAGGTCTCCCACGTAGTTGTTGGTCAAATCGGTGGAGCCAGGTAAGATAGACAGGGAACTTTTCGGCGCTAGTCCCGTCAAGAGCCGTCTCAAGGATCTTGCACCCCAGGAAAGTTGCTAGACGTGTTGCATGAGAGGTTCTCATCCTTTGGATCAAAAAGTTTCGAACGTGCACAGTGTGAGAATACGTCGGTTTGACATATGCGAGGTTAATCAGCCGCTCATCTAAAGGCACAATTAGCTGACCCGTTGCAAAAGAAATGGAGAGGAAGATATATGTGAGGTGAACATACGCTGCGACATGATATAATCAATCATCTGCCCCGCCATATCAGGTACCAAGGGTGCCCTAGGTGAGAGGCGTGAAATACTTGATGGAAGCCAAATAGAGGCCGGGGCCGGCAAATTATTCGAAGAGCCACTGTACTGAGCCACAGATTGACAACGCACTGGATCAAAGATACCATGGGATTCAGAGCAATTGGCTTGAGTAGGAAGGCTAGACAGTGAAATTGAGGGTTGGACCGCGCGGCTGGAAAACGTGGTGTAGGTCTGCGAGCGAGCAAGGTTTTTGTAACTAGAATTTGTAGCATCCAGTAAGTTTGGGTCGGGCGGAAGGCCATCCCCGAGGCAATCCGTAGTAATACTTGAGAGCAGCGTGGAGGAGTAACCTGAGGGTAAGGAAGTAGATGCAACGGTAGTAGAATGCTCTACAGATGTACCCATTAACGGCGCGTAATTATGTTCAGCCGTTGGTTCCCCTGAATTGACAGCTGGTGGCCCTTGTTCAAGGTGCCCGTATCCCAAGCAAATGAAGTCAGAAGTTCTACATGTCTCACACGTTGGGCGAGCCTGATCGCATTTTTTTCGTCTAATAGAACAGATGTATGGACGTAAACCTAGGGCATAAACTAACATAGCTATACTCACCTACGTCTACAGGTTAGACAGCTTGTACCGGTGGGACCACGCCGGCTTGGGTTCCTCTTCATAAATACGAAAGCTAGGATGAACGGATGGTATATGTATATAGACTGAGAAGACCTGGCGTATGTTCCAAGAGTGAAAGTTTCTACATATATAGACTATATATTGGTTGTGGTGGTCGCGCGCTTGTCAGCTCGAATGGTCGTGCTGACATCATCGTTTCGTTTGGCCCTGAATACCTCAACAACAGGTGTCAGACTATCTCCCAACCACAATTTCTACAATTACAGATAGCTGTTCACAGATAATCGAAGTAAACAGAAACGTAAAATGCCCTGTTGCGGGAGGCCGGTTGATAGACATTAGACGGTATTAATCATAGATCTAGAGGCAAAGTGATGCGACGGGAATTGACGTAGTCCTCCCACGTTGTCGGGTGTCCGCCCGCACCTACCCCATGCCACAAGTGGTCAAGTACGGGCACCAAATCAGCCCCACGAATTAGTTTCACGTTTTCGTTCCTAGATTTGGATATTTTATCTCGAAAAAGGGCACGGTGCTTCTCCTTTCGAGCCGCCACGCCAGCCTTCGGGAGTGCACAGTCAGGCCGCGGGCTCGGTGAAGGATTTGAAGTAGCTCACAATTAAACAAGGCATTACTATATATAGTTCAAGTGGCGCTTCTGGTTCGAATGTGCTTGCAAGTTGAGCAATTTGTTGTACAGAGGACTCGACGCGCGGGTCGGCGGAGTTTACGCAGCACATTCCCTGAATTATGTTAGTTTAGTGTAATAAGAGGTCGCTAAAGTTTTAAAATCTCACCATATATAAGTATATGAGAACGGCCTGTCTCCAAGACTCATAGACCGTAAATCTAGCAACAACTCCAACCGACTCGTCTATGTATTCGATGGCCGGTTTCCACTCAAGAGCCCGTCTTTCTATCTCCCGCCATTCGCTCGAGATTGGGGTCGAGGTCACATCGCTACCGCCCACCCGCCCAGTGACCCTAGCTAAGTTGACCCTCGCGAGGAGAAGGATGATATCCCAAGAGCAGCCGTATACCCATTCTAAGACGGGGAACTTAGCCATCTCGACCAAGGGAGGTTCACTAGTGGTGTCGTAGTGGACCAACGGAGGCACACCGAAAGCGAGGGCGGTCATCGTGTCACAAAACACGAACCTTGATATCTCGTACCCTGGGGTACGCAGTGCGGCATAAAGAGAGAGCGCTGAATCCCGAGCCCACAAATGCAAGTGCCTAGACGTAAGCTGGATGAAGAACGGAGTACACGATCTGAACAAGGGGTAGCCGACAGTCGCATCCGAAGTCATAAAAGCATAGAAAGAGAGCTAAAGGATAATAGTCTATGTCTAGGTGTCTATAGAGAATGGAACGGCAATTCACTTACATCTAGAAGACCCGACAAGCGACCATCTAACTCAGAAAGCTTGAGGTCTTGAGGCAATGAGGCGGTCGAGAGACGACGATGAAAGCGACTTATCCAGTCGTGGTATGGTTTCAAGTTAGCACCACCCAATAGCGCTTCGGTTATTTTAGCCCCAAGAAACATGGTCGAGCGCACGACGTCAGAGCTTTTTGCGCGCCAAACAAGTCCTTCTTCGATAGAAAAAGGGAAGGGCCTGAATAGCTGTCTAGCGAGTCGTATGTCTACAAGAAGATAGACCGTGACATAAAGCAAAGACATAAGCCTGCTACAAAAACTTACGAACATTGAGATGCAATGAACGGGATGATTTCGTTCGGTGGCAATGGAGCAGCACGCAAGCATTGCTGAATGATCCCGGACGGCCTATGATCTCGCCTGAGAACCACTACCTGTGCTCGGGATTCTCCTATTGCCTGTGAGGCGCTATTCTCTGAATGATTTGACGGCAATGTAGTAGGAGTATATCCCAGACATTCAAATCCTCCTCTGATGCAACGTTGACACGTTGGTTTTGCTTCGTCGCATTTCTTTCTTCTGGAGACGTTCAGTTTATGAGTATTTCAATCAAAGCTCGGAGAAGCACAGGCCGAACCGTCGTTTGCAAGTTACACATCCACGTGGCGAGCGATTGGGCACGAAATAAGATGTCATATGCTGGACAGATGTCGGTATATGTGCGTATTAGTCGATCAAAAGTCAGAGCAAGATACAATTGTACCAGTGTTACTAGAATATAGTTAAGCTCAGACGGCAGCACCAATCAGAGGGTATAGGCTCGCTTCGATCCAGCCAGGTGATAGAAATCACAATATTGTTGGGACCACAGTTTCAGACTGAGATTGTTGCGCCGTAAGTAGATACACATAACCCGGAGGAGTGCGTTGGCGCGGCCGCCGGTGGTTGTTGACCCCAGAGACGATCAGGGATCTGGCGCGCTTAATCGCTTAGGTAATACAAACCCCCTCCAAACAAGTGTCTCCTCACGCAGTCGCATCGTATGTTGGGTATATCTAGTTACACTGGATGAGACATAATGGATCAATATTATGACTGAAAACTCATGAGCTAAAGTATTTTTTCAGCGTATATGCGCGCATAACATGTAGGAGTCCTCCAAATAGTACCAGGACCTAACAACCAGAGCATAGATTGAGGCAAGAAGCCACAAGAATGGGAACAAATCATAAATTGCGACAATTAATAGTGGAGTCGCTTCTTCGAAGCTCGTGGTTCTAACTACGTTATGTACCCGGCTCACCCGGGACCTATAGAAGGTCCCCCATTAACCCCTGATTGATTAAGCAGTGCATCCGCTCATCCAAGTATATGAGAGGCATCTTCCATCAATTCAGCGTCCTCTTGAGTGGATTCGTACATGAATCTCGTTGGGGAATCGAGCTCCTCACCATCGAAGTCCAGGCCTAAATCAACTGGCGTCCGATTAAGATCTGGGGAAAAAGTCGAGAAGTCCGAGATAGGGCTGTCGTCCATGGTCAAGCTTGGGGTGCTCATAGTAGGTGAGGTATTTGGCGAGAAAGTAGTAGGCTGGACCGGCCACATGAAGGGCGTCTGCAAAGACTCTGAAATGTGGTACGCCGCTACATAACTGTGATAGTCCGAGATGCTAGTGATCTTGGGAACGTATGGTCTGCCGTATTCATTTTTCGTAACTGGTATCGGAGGATTGGCGTAGTCGTGTAGAATGATGTTTTTGGCAGAGGTACCGCTGGGTCCCCTTAAACAGAGCGTAAACTACGTGTCAGCTAGAGGTCATGGAAAGCTCGCACTGTTTGGAAAGTAGTTCAAAGACTTTTGGTGGAACGTTGTCGTCAACCTCTTCCTGGACCCAGAGGATCGTTGATTCCTCGGGCTGAATCGTCGATAAAACTGGGCTATGCAAGGTAAGCTTAGCACCGAGGAGGTATGATCAAGTCATACATACCGTCTTCGTTTTCTACCTTTGGTCTCGGGCCCAAGATGCACTAGTATGTGTTTCAACCACAAAGGGGGAGAGTGCTGCTCAGCGCTCTGACGCGGCACGAGAAGTTGCGCCGAGGCATGATTGCAAACGCTAGGGGGGGGGGAGGCACGATTAGCACCGTATTGGCTGGCATAAAGGGGAAGCTGGAGCGGACCTATGATAGAGATCAGATTCGCATATATGCAGGGAGGCCCCTTCCAACCGGGTGGAATCGGTTCCACGCCCATCGGTGGTAAGTCCTTTCGACTTTACTCTAGTTGCAGCCGCCAATTATAGCTCAGGTGACACATCACTCAGAGTAAGTTAAATTAGCCTACCCAGCGCGACGTGCTCGACTCCGAGGATTATGATGGTTGAGCCCAGGACCAATCTCGACAACAGGAACAATATTAGAGTTATTATCCTCGGTAGTATTCTGAGACTCGAAGCTAGCATCGAGGAGCATCTGGTTTAGCTAAACGGCGATATGTTTAAGCATGAACATACTGTGTGCTTAGCGGCCCTTCGGATCCCGTGTTGTTCGTAGTCCAGCTATTGAGCGAAAGGAAGCCATCCCATATACCGTTTGGGTTTGCTATCTTCTCCGCAATTCGAACCGCTGCTGCAAGCCAAAAGTTCTTCCTCATAGTAGTATTCATGGCCGACCACCTGGTCTTCTCTTCCGAAGTCATCGGACGGTACTGATATTCGGGGAATAGCCTCAAAAGCTCAGCATTCTTAGCTTCAGCGCGTGCCTTGAACTGAACGCGTTGATCGGCGGTCGTCTTTTTCCAGGCAGCCTTGCACTCCATAGTGAGTTCGCACTGATTGATCTTCCTGTCATCAAGCGAAGCAAGCACATCGGAGCGAAAGATAAGCCATACGTTGGGAGGTCGTTTAAGGCTGCCGTAATCGTTGAGGCGATCTTCTTCAACAAGTTTAAGTAAGATGTCTTGAATGTTGGGACGCAAGGCTTGAAAAGGCTTGAAAGCAGAGAGCGATTGCGCGCTGAAGGTCATAATGCTAGCTGATCGACGTGGAGAGTAGGCACGAGCAGTAAGCCGAAGCGGGAGTGCGGCTTGCGGGTATGATGGTCGAAATACTGGGGTGGGGCTCTAGGTGCTCTTTATAGTACAGCGCTGCCTATAAAAGGTAATGACGAAAGCCTCCGAAGCACAAACACGAGGCCTGCCAAGCCATAAACCGCAGGCGGTACGCATGAAGCAACAATGGGGCCGTGCCTAGACCAAGAGTCGAAATAACTGAAATGCACGTCTAGCGACCAAACTCTAATGCCAGCTTAGACACTGCGTGCGTCGCTAGGTGTTTGACTCCATCTCTGGTCCAGCGATCGACGGACAATAGAGACACTAACACGTGCGTTGATGCCGGAGCGTCTAGAGTTC